>JAUELO010011107.1:0-11475 GCA_032357855.1 Amphibolips quercusostensackenii
TTATATACTATGTAAGGTTAAGACCTTGCATAATAAGTACTCGCATCTGCAGTTTGTGCCCTCACTATTTCAAGGCAGATCCCAGCGCCTTTGTCTAGGCTACCGAGTGCGTCTCCAGGTTGCAGATAGGGGGCTTTGCACCGAGGATTTCTGCTGAATACGGTTACATAACTCAAAGAGCAGTCACGAATAATGGCGCAGGGTGGTCCTGAAGGAAAAACCTGCAGCTCAGGGCGTTAACAACCGTGCCGAAAACTGAATGTCTCCAAAGTATGATATCGCAGAGGGTGTCTTTAGGATATTAGGTCGCATCGTTGAGTATTCAGAACTTACCTCCGCATGCGAAGCTTTCCGGGCGCGCATTGATACTTGGCTAGCTACTTGTGGGAATAAATTAGATCCATCAAATAAAAAACATAACCGAAGCAAGTGTAAGGAGTCGGGAGGAAAACTTGATGTGTTGGAGGAGATCGACATAAGCATGAAAAAACAAAGGCAAAGCAATATATCTACAGGGTCAAAGAGAGCCTTAAAGATATTTATAAGCTCATTGAAAAATTAAAAGACGTTCCTATTAAAATGCAGGGTTTGAGCGTGAGCAAGAAAAATATGTTCATGCCATTTAGGTATGGGCTTGTCAAGACTATAAAAATTGTGATAAAGCTGTCAGAGCCACATACTTCGCTAACTTTTGCTTTAAATACGTACCGTCAAAAGTTGAAAAATGCTTCTAGCAAAAAGGAAAAGAAGCCCAAAGGTTAGGCACGGCAAAAGGAAAATACTAGCCTTAGTGGAGCGCAAACAAATAGAGCGGTGGAAACTCCAACTCTTCAGCCTAATAAGCGAGAGAGGGAGGATACTCTTAGTCTCATTAAGGCAAGTTCTTTGAAGCCAGTTACAAAGAGGCCGAGGACCCGCACTACTGTAGCGACATTGACCTCGACATCTAATCAAATGAACAAATAGGAGAAGCCTACAACCATTGAGAAGCAGCAAAAGACACAAAGAAGAGCTTGACCTAAGGCAGTCCTCATTAGGCCGGCCGAAAACTTAAGCAAGGCGTAGGTCCTTAAGGGCCTCAAGCGAGGTGTCGGGGGTAGCGTGCGCGAGCTCGTCCCCCGTACTAATGTCTACGTCTTGGACCTTGACACAACCACCAAGGTGAAGAAAGTGAAGGCCGCTATGCAAAGTTACTTTGGTGAAGCAAAGGGCAGCGATTTCAAATTGAGCCTTGAGAGGAAGGCCTTGAGAGGAAGGCCTTTAGAGGTAATCTAAAGGCCTTTGTTGAGATGTGAAGGAAGTATGCACAAGAATACGGAGGTCTTGAGGTGCTACCGCTGTTTAGGTTTTAGCTACATAACAGCGGACTACGTTGGTCCTGATCCGACGCGAGGATGCTGGAGGTGCGGCAAGGAGGGCACAAGTCAGCGAAGTGCTTTAGTGTTCCTAAGTGCTTTCCCTGCGCCAAGAAAGAGGAGAAACCCCAGACAGATTACGTGCCAAAGACTATGTCGGGCGCTGGTCGTTTCGAGAGACAGCCTCGTTGCAGATGCCTCTAGAGCGACTAAGTTAAAGAACCACACCTAACCAAAATGCCGCAGGCCAACGAGTCTGATGTGCGGTACTACAGCACATTGGGCATCCTGATAGGTGGAAAAGAAGGAAGAATGCTGAGCTAGTAGAAAAAAATTATAAGCCAAAGCATGGCTTCCTGGCTTTATCCCCATGTCCTTGAAGTGATGCGAAAGCGGTGGCAGGGACGTAGGTTGTCAGAAAAAGGAGGTGAGTTTAAGGGCTATTACGGTTTTTTCCAGGTCGAGTCTTACACTCAGTGCGTAAATGCATTCTGGCCTCCTCTACAATAAAAAAATGCAAGTCGAATGATTTGCGTTAGCGTCACATACGATAAGCAATAACCAGACCTCAACACAGCAGTATTTCACTTGATTTTTCTGTTCGTCATATTTTAGTGACTTTTAAAAAATAAATGGTAAGTACGCTAAAAATTTCATCATAGGTTCCGCTTACCTTCTAAATAAAGCTGAATCCTTATTGCTACCAAGTCTTTAGACCTAAGCCTTGATGATTCAATGAATTTAATTACGCCTCTGACATAAAGTGCCGCCCTAGGTGTTTCTATAGAAGTATCATAAATGATTGATTTGCTCTTTGAATGGAGCCCCTAACTTTCTTCTTGGAAGTCCAAAGTTCTTATATTAAGGCAAAAGCTTTTTGTTACGCTCTCTGACTAAAAGAGGGACATCTAGTGTCCATCTTAACTTCTAGTTGTCTCTTTCACCTTTTCCAAAAACAGATCCAAAGCTATGTCTACGGGTGTAACTTCGGTTTTTGAAATGATATTAATAATATTCTTCTTCTACCTGTAGTAAGACCTGAAGACGATTTTCTTGAGACTCTTGACCAGTTCTGACTTTGCAGTTATAACAAGTTAAGTGGCTTGACTATCCACCTAAACAACCGATAACCTTTAATGCTTCCGTTTTTATGGTCAAATTTTAGATTGCTCTCCTTCTAAAGACTTATGTTGGTTACACGATTATACAAGGAATCCAAGCCAACAGCTTTACTGAACTTAAATGTCCTTTGCTGTCGATCACTTTGATCTTATTGTAATAACTTTTTTACACCTCCTGCCCTCTTTCGTCCACTTTCAGCTCTTGAAGGATCAAGAAAAAAATTCTTCAAAAAATTTATACAAGGGTGCAATAGTGAGAATAATCAAAAAGTTAAAAAAATAGATGAAAATAAAATTAGAGTAAAAATAAAATTTATAATATATATGCCCAGCACAGCTTTTGAAACTATTTATGTTTGTGGTGTCTTTATGTAGTGAATGCTGGGCTTTGTAGACTTCTATCTAAAATGCCTTAACCACCTCTGATTTAAGCAAGTGTTTGACAATAACTGGTGAGTCTCGAATGAATTGTGGTTCAAACACTACTGTAAACATATATTTTATTGGATGTTTGTCTGACGGATATTACGTTATTTCTTTTGGTGTCAATTCTTGAACCATGCCACTGAATATGTTTATTTTCGCTTGATTTGACTCGCGAATAATAGGTTTATATATATTTAAAGAGAATTCTTATAATTTTTTTTATTTTTAGTAAACAAGTGTCACCATTGGACGTTGAAAATACAATTTTTTTGTATGTTGGTATGGGCAGAAAGGCACTACCTTGAGTTCTTAATAGAATATATTTATAGGGAAGAAAAGTATATCTTCTTAATTAGAATATTTGTGTCAAATTCTAGTTAAAATTAAGTCAAACAAATCTTAGTTTCAAAAGTGTGAATCTAAGTACACTAGAAGAAGCATTTATGGCAGGAGAAGACAAGAACTTTGCACGAAGAGAAAGCTCGACAGAAGGAGAAGACCTGGCAGAAAAATGAGGTCAGGCAGGAGAAGGAGATTTTCCAGGGGAATGTCTCTCAGGAGAAAAAGCACGAGATTTGCTACGGAAAACATTAGGAATATAGTTGCTATTAGGCAAGTACTTGAACTGTGAACTCAATTCTGCAAACAATAAACAGATGGTTGAATTTTTCTTAAAGTACACAATCGTGTGTTATAATCAGCTATTCGATTCTTCGTTGAGAATGTATCTTTTCTAGTTCAAAATAAAAATACTTGCTTGATTTTTTTAAATTGAATTTAACTGTTTTTGATTTAAAATAAAAAAACTTTCACGCTAAGATAGCAACCATAACATTTTTTGTTGATGATTCATCATTTTAGTTTAGAAATTTTTCTTTTTGGCTAAAACCATAAGTATTTGTGTGATTTTTGTTGTTATAAATTTCGAGAGCCACAGGGATTAATAACATAATATACCTTCTGTACTATTAGAACAAAATTGTCAAGATCTTTAACGTACATCTTTTAATAATAGTGTAAGATATGTAATAACAATGTAAGTCATGAAAAAAGTATCACGCAGGGAGGAAGGGGGTCATAGAGGGTGCATTATGAAAGTATTGCGCATGATTTTATTGTGACGCAACTATCCATCGCAGCGCGTTCGGACTGGTCGGATAATGTGGTTAAGGGTCTGCCTTTCAAAATGCGCCCGGTTTCAGTTCGCTGCGAGCAGTAGGAGCGGTAGGACGTGCCTTTGTACAAAGTCTGTTTCTCGATTGTGCCACGGCGCAATGGAGCGTTCGCTGGAACAGCGGTACGCGATCAAGTTTTGTGTGCGGCTTAAAAAAAATGCATCAGAGACTTATAAAATGATTTAAAAGGCTTTTAAGGAGAAACACATTTCTAGATCTTAATGCGGAAGGTGGAACAAGGCCTTCAAGGAGCGCCGGAAAGAGGTCACCGTCGAGCCCCGTTCTAGAAGCATGTCTCGCATCAAAAAAATGCTGATTGTCTTCTATGACGTCCAAAAAATCGTCTATTTTGAGTTTGTACCGCAAAGACAAACTGTCAACACAGCCTTTTATCTGAAGGTGCTCAAAAGACTGAAACGCCAGGTCGCGCGCGTCAGGCCTGACATCAAAGACGTCAGCAAGCTCCACCACGACAAGGCCTCTAGCCACACGGCCTCCGTCGCTATCAACTACCTGATTTAGAGCAAGATCTCCGTGGTGCCCCAACCTCCTCACAGCTCTGACATGGCTCCGTGTGATTTTTTTTGTTCCCTTAAAAAAAGGAAGAGCTGAAAGAAAAGCACTAGGAGTCGGTGGAGAACATCAAATCTCACGTTACAAGGTTTCTGAGAGGCATTCCAGTCGAGGATTTTAAGGTGCATTTAAGGCATAGAAAAATCGTACGCAAGTGTTTTGATGCAGGAGAAAACTTTTTTTGAAAAATTTCAACTATTTGTACCAATCGGATCAATAAATCTATTTTTTTGAGAGAATGCGCATTACTTTCATCATGCACCTTGTAAGTTTCTGAAAAATGTTTCACGTATTTGGTAAATGGCCCCTACTACTTATTATTTTTTGTGTACACAGGCCAATTTTCAGGTTTTTATTATAGTTTGATATTAGCACCTTGATACAATATATTCATAGGAAAACTTAACTGAAATCTCTTAATTCGGACAAGCTTTGTACAAGCTTAAAATGAATTTACTTAAAATTATAGTAATATATTCTATAACACATTCATCATTTCAAGTAACTTTCTGTTTTTGAATTTTTATTATTATAAATTGACAAAACATAACTCATAAGTGTTCTATTGCTTTATTAGCTTATATAGTCTATTTAATAGTCGTTATCTTTCACAATAAAGGACTTAACTTTGTTCTTTGGATATATTTACATTTAATAAGAGTCAGTGTAAAAAAAAATGTGGTTATGACTTAAATTAAAACTGATGCGCCATTTACATTATCTTTTACGTTTTAAAATATTTGGTAATTTACTTGAACTTCTAAAAATCCAAAATATTTTCTAAGCTGAAATGAAATTTTTCTAAGATTGGGTAAAAACCTATGAAATAAAAAATTGTTGTTACAATTTTCTGAATTCTTTTGCATGGAGGAAAAATGTCAAAAGTATAATCAAAGCTTAAATTTAATTTTTAAAAAACTTTTAACAAATGAGTAGTCATTGGAATTCTAAAATTTTTCAGAATTTCATCATAATATTTAAATGTTTGAAATTAGAAACTCGACAAATATAAACCACGCAACAAATTGGTCACATTACAGCTTGTTACATGTCCTTAAAAGTCATAGTAAAATTCTGTTTCTATGTAAATCATATTATGTACATATATTATTAATAACTTGAAATTGCCTGATTATTTGTGAAAATTTCCAAAACCAAATTATGCAAAAATTCTTTTTTTTGAAGGAAAATATCTTTGTTCAATTAGTGTTAAAACCCGTTTCCTTTCTCTGTTCAAATAAAAAGATATATAAATATGTTTATTAATTTACGACTGCACGTGATAATTAGAAAAAAATTGAAAAAAGGAAAGGCATAAGATGTAAGAGTTTAGTAAAAAAGTCGATTTTGTAAAATCTGTAATGTTATTGAAACATTGGAAAGGTATTATCTGGCATTATTGCGCAACTCGTACATAGATGACTTATGTCACCTCCACAAATTACAGAACGTATTTACAAGGAAAACATTAGAATCATCAATACACCTCATGTATTTTACCTTCGTTTCTGCCAAGGTTTTAATTTTAATTGACCTTAGAATTATTAAAATGTAGCTGAAATAAAGCACGAAGATGATAGATACGACTTACAGTTAATATTTTTGAACAAATTTTTTTAAATAAAAAATTCCTAAAATCACAATGGATTTATCCTAAATAGTTTCACTAAAAAATAAAAAATTCATTTGTTTCAAATGCAGCCATTTCTATTTTATCCATAATAAATTTAAAATTGATATAATTTAGCTTGTCATGGAAGTAATAAAAATTTATTTTTAGTAAATATGTAATAGCAGTTGCTATGGTTAACCATAGCAACTGCTATTACATTAAATATGTTCTTGAACAAAAAAATTGATAAAAATTCCATTTTTTGATTAAACTATCATTTCTCAACAGAAAAATAATTTAATATGGTCATATTCTTCGCTGCTGATGATACTTAGCAGTATATCATGAATATCTGTTTATCTAGTTTGAAAAAAACTTTAATTTAGAGTTCAAAAAAAACTTCGGACATATATTAAAATTTTACACTTTGCTCTCTCCTTCTTCAATAAAAGCATACTGTTTTGATATTAATAATTAAAAATTATTAACATATTCTTTGTTTAATATTATTTATTGTGACTACAATCTTCACATCAATAATAATTCTGTAAGTGTAGAAATTATTGGCTCGTATTATAAATCATTTTGTCGCTCAAAATATTTCTTAAGATATTGAAGTTCGTACAATATTGTCAAATTAATTAGATTTGAAAAAAATTTTAAAAACGTGTGACCCTTGACCGCTTTACAAAGTATATTATTTCATAACATTAAAATATGTTTTTTGCCTGCGAAAAAGAAATAAGAAATTTTTAATCCAGTCATCATTCTTCTGGGTCTTAAATCTATTTTTTAAATAAAAAAACAAATAATTTTTACAAGTATATTTTAAATATTTATTAATAAATAGAAGTTTTTATGAATTTGGCGTCATTTTTTGATATTTTCTAAATAGTAGCTTTTATTTTTGTCTGCTAATTTTTTTCATCTCCTTATTTTACTTTGATTTTATTTATTTACTTTAAACACTTAAATTTAGAATAATCAATAAATATTGAATTTGACTTTTGGAGTGTTTTATGTCCTACATTTTAATTTTTAACCTATTAAATTTTCAGTAATGTAATGTGTAATAGCCTAATATTGAACTCAATTATATTTGAAATAAAAAAGTTTCATTTTCATTTAAAATAATTTTCCATGACAAAAATTCAAATCCTAGGTAATCTTTAATGACGCAAGTGCGTAAACTATAATGGTAAATAATGATTCCTTATCAACTGCTAAAGTTTATTTAAAAATATGGTTATTAATACACTTATGAAAAAAATTGAAGAGTTAAAAAAAAATGTTCCAAATTTTTAGTGATTTTTCAGAATGCTGTATATAAGTAAAAAATGGCCGTATAAAGATCTTAAGAAAAGCATTTTTAAGCTTTAATTTTTGTGTTTTTAGATCTTTGGCAAAGAAATTTTGAGAGCTACATGTGGCGACCATTTTACACTGAAGTATCAAACTTCAAATTAAAAAGGACCTTTTTATCTTTCATCGACGATATCTCAGCAACCAATGGTCGCACAGAAAATCTAAGGACAGTTTTAAGAAGTGAAATAAATTTCCTACAATATTCTGCAACGAACTTTGATCAAAATGTTTTTTTTTTAATATGACATACATTTGAAAAAACAGGTATTAAACAGTAATTTATGGTTTTCTAGAACATCAGCGGCTAAATTTTAAATCATTATAAAATGACTACTGTTAAGTGTGCCTTTAACAGTTGAATAACCTCCTTAAACCCTGCGAAGTTGCGTTTTGATTTAACAAACCGTTTGCTTCTTGCAAACAGTCGAACTTTTAAAAAAATTAAAAGGGTCACGTGTTTTGCATTTGAACATGTCCTAATTATGGCTAAAAGTTAGAAAAAAAATCCGATTTTTTTCCCTATTAATTCGGCGGATACCGCTAAAATTTACGAAAGAAAATTTCAAAAAATTTTTTTCTTATTTGAAATTTTTAATTAAATGCTTCTTAAACTTGAAAAAAAAAATTATTTTCACTACCACCGGCATGAGTGGCACCCAAAGCGTACCACGTGGAGGTTGCACGGTCGGATTTACGCTTCTGTGTGTGTGTGTGTATGTATGTGAGTGTGTGTGAATAGGAGTGTGTGTAAAAGTGTGTCTGTCAGTTTGTCTGATGGGTGTAACTGTCAATTTTCAATTCAATTAAAATCAAAGTTGATGACCTGACTTCCGTTTGACCACGATTCATACCTGTTCAGCAGACAAATCTCTGCTTGATTTTCGTGCAAACTGAACACCCAAAAAAGCAGTCCTGTCCGACCCAGTCCGTAGTATCCTGAATGTATGCACGGTACTTCGAGACCGCTGAATACAATCGACGGCCAAGGCAAGGCCGTCATCAAGTGACTTCTCCTCAGGATGATCGAGCGATCACTCAGCATGTTAGTCGTGAACCTTTTTTTTACACGAACATCGTTGCGCAGCATTTCCCGCTTCTACGACGACAACAACATCAACAGGGACAACGAGGTCGACGACGACAATCTCAAAACATCTCCGCTCAAACGGTAAGGAACCGCCTTCGTCAAAGTGGCCTGAATGCAATAGTCCTAATTGTTCCTTTATGGAAACGTTTTGCCCAAAACGTCGGGCGCCCGGTCGTGGCCTACAACGGCGGATTAGTGATGATATGAAGTGTCATTTCGCAGACCTAGAGAACATTCCTAGTAATCATTAAGGGACATTTGAATGCTAGGCTAGAAAAAAAGGCAAATGGCATTCATTTTTATGCAGAATAATGCATCAGCTCACAGGGCTGTAATTAGTAGGCGGCTTTTTAAACAGCACAACATCGCGTTAATCCAACACCCTGCAATGAACCCTGACCTCTACGTAAACGAACATGTTTGGGACATGGTGGGTCGTCGTTTGCGACAAAAGTATCTAAATTTGCAAACATCAGATGCGTTGGAGCGCGCACTTTAGCAAATTTGAAACACAATCCCGCAGCCCCATATTGCACAATGCATTCACATGACCCAGCCTTCAAGGACAGTTATTCAGAGTCGGGGTGGCAACACGCGTTATTGAACAACCTACTCACTTATCAAAATAACATACGCGCAGACGAACTGACTGACAGACAGACGGACAGACGAACAGACAGACACACACGCACACAAACACACACATACACTAAAAGAAGCGTGAATACGAACGTGCAAATTCCACTTGGTACGCTTTGGGTAACGGCAATGCCGGCGGTAATGAAAATCAAAATTTTTTCAAGTTTTGGAAGCCTTTAAAGAAAAAAAATTTTCAAATTTCGTAAACAAAATTTGTTAAAAATCTTATTGTTGTAAATATCAGCGTTATTAGCAAAAAAATAGAAAAGAAGCTCAAATTTATTTTTTGAACTTTTAGCCATAATTAGGACACATTCACGCGCAAAAAACGTGACCCTTCAATTTTTTTTAAAATTTGACCGTTTGCAAAAAAAACAGTTCGTAAGATCTAAATGTAACTAAGGAAAGTTTTTGAGGGGTTATTTAACTGTAAAAGGCACACTCAACATTATTCAATTTATGAAGATTTAAAATTTAGCCGTTCATGTTTTTAAAATCCATTAATTACCCTTCTATTTCTGTTTTTTTAAGTTGATGTCATGAATGAAAAATTATATTTTTATTAAAGATCGTTACAGAATATTGTACGAAATCTATATCAGTTTTTAGAACTGCCCTTAACTTTTCTGTGCGACCATTGGTTGCTGAGATATTGTCTATCAAAGATAATAAGGTCTATTTTAATTTAAAGTTTGATATTTTAGTGAAAAATGGTCACACCGTGGTATAAAAAAAAATAGAATTCAAGCTTGATAGAAAAACTATCTGAACCATATAATATGTAAGTTGAAAAAAAAATTTTTAAGCTCAATTCGGAAAATTTTTCTGAGCAGCTTTATTCCTTCATGACAAAAATGCCATGTCGGCTGAAAAAATTCTCAAAATGAAAATAAAAGAGAGAGAGAGAGAGTAATTGAGTAAGATCCTACTTTGCAAATTAACCCGTTTTTAATAAATTTCTTTATACGTATTTTGGTGCAAGTCTTTATTATAAATTATTTAAAAATTTTTCCATAATTTTTTATAGACTAATTTATGTGCCTCATCAGATAAAAATGTTATAAATTAATTCAATTTATTACAATATTCAAAATATTTTGCGGCTACGCTGCAAGTACAAAATAAGGTGCATCATGATCTCCCGAGTCCACCCTTTACCGCTGTTGTCCTTTACCGGCAGCCACGAACGTTGAAGGTGACAACAACCACCGCTCGATGCTCTCTTAGAGATACCATCTGCCACTCGTCGGCTAAACTCGGAACACGTCGGGGCAGTCTTGACAAAAATAAACCGTTTGTGTACAACGTAGGCATACGAAATAATAAAGATTCAAAAAGCGTCAAAATCGATGCATCAGCGAACCTTCAAGGGATAGCTCTTATCTGGTAAGGAAAAAAATTATCCGCGAAGCTATCAAACTAGGCGCCGCTAGCGACGACGAGCTAATTATTAGCTTACAAAAGAGAAAAGTAACTTCGTCCTTACGAATAACAATCGCCTTTTGCGCTTATGTTATTCTAACAGGCTCATAAGACAGATTACTTATTTCAGTTACTTCAGCGTTAACAATATCAAAAAATGAGAGCATAATGTCTGTATAACGCTGAACGTTTTCTCGCTGATTTTAAAGTGGTTTACTCCTCGACTATTGTTTAATAAAACCGCCTTTCTAGCTGCTGTCATGGCCAGTACCCTAGTTACTCCCAAATATTCAAGATGTTCAGTGCATCTTGCGTGCACAATCACACTTTCGACAACAAGGACTGTCTTCAATCCTTATGTTGGTTAAATGTTTCTTTAGTTAGCAGTGTCCAGTAAGCATTCTCATTACGACATTATTCTGTTTTCATTCATAAGAGCTAATTATTCCTCTTAGCAGATAAACCAGATATCAAATTCTTAGAATGCATAATTCTTTTAATTCCCTTACAATATCTCGCATGCTTTTCCGAGAGGCATTCACCAAAGGAGTATATATCGAGACATCGCAGTAGGATTTCGCATCAACAGGGGCTGTAAACTTCCCATCTTCACGTGTGCATCTGCTTTCTCATTACCTTAGATATCTTTATGGCCATAAATCCTTATCTGACTGACTTAGTTTTTACCGTCAACCTAAAG
>JAUELO010011117.1:0-11475 GCA_032357855.1 Amphibolips quercusostensackenii
AGATCTCTGCGAGCCGAGGGTCAAGCAACAGTTCACAAGCAATTAAGTTATTTCCCAATAACTTGATTGCTTAGAAAAGATTTATTCAGGCTGGGTCAACTCCTATGGGCAAAAACGGCAACGTCAAGAACTATAGCGCGCAGTCCAAGAGGCATAGAGAGGTACAGAAATAGTTCAGTTCCCGACACAGATGGCGTTCGCGCATTTCTGAAACTTGGTCGTGGGGTGCAGAGAGATATTGAAGGATATCGAGAGATATCGAATGCATTGAGTGAATGTACTGAGTGAATATATTGAGTGAATGTATTGCGTGAATGTATTGAGAGATATACTTGATCACGCATCATTTTAGACCGAAAAACTTATTTTAAGATTCACTAAAATTTATTGATCAAACTTTTCCCCTCATTTTCTCAGTTTGATCGTTTAAGGGTATGGCGTACTATAATCTCATCTCTGCTATAACTTTTGGTCGACGATTTGGCGACAGTAGCAAAATAAAGCAAGTGAGAAATGTTAAATGAGGAATAACTATCATTTATCATTTCACGTTATTTACTTGCTTCATTTTGCATTTATGATCTACTTTTTCCTTGAAATAATACAATACTACACAAGAGCAAAATATACATGCACACATGCACTAACATATGGGCACTGACTTAGTTCCAATGCCCGACAGAGATGTCGTTAAGAACTGAGCCATTTTTCCCAAATACTGGCGAATACTGGCTATGACACATGCATTGCCCTCCTTATAAAAATCGTTATTTAAGAATTTGAAAAGTCAAATATGAAAGGACATCAGTTTTGTTGGATTTTTTTCTCGGACAAAGAAAAGATCCTTCTTTTAGTTACATGCTATTTTGAAGTAATAGCAAAGTAACTTATACAACAGAAATTGGTAAAAAAATATTAATTTCAGGTTTTCTAGAACTTCATAAAGTACAGAAATGTGGAATCTGTGCAATAAGAAAGTGTAGTGCTGTTTAAGGATTAGAAATGATAAAAAAGTATTAGGTAAATACTATTGAATCTTGCAGTGCGATTTAAAGCTATAGTATGTGAAAAAATTAGACCTTTAACACTGTGAAAATATTATCAGAAAAGCAAAAATTTCGGTCCTATATCTGCAAATTAAACGAGCTTTTAATTATGCTGATATTTATAATTATTTCTTTAAAACAGCACGTAACTAAATAAAGGATCTTTCGGAGAATAAATTCAACAACCGATAATCTAATATATTTTATTTTAGAATGGCATTATTCATGATTTTTATTTGGACAGTAATGCATTTGGCATACTTAGTATTTTTGGATAACAGACGAAACGTCATTGTTTTCTGATCATGTAGTGATTGTGAAATAGCCTTATTGAATTTGATTGGCTTGATTCGGCGCGATTTTCAAATCACAATTATAACTGCAAAAGGGTTTAATACAGAATAGTGGTAACGCACTCATCGAACGAACATTGTTAATTATTGAAAAGGTAATTTACATTAGGTATTTACATTGAAACACGTATACTTCAAAATTTCTATAAACAAAAGAATTATAAAAAAATAACACGGTTCGAAATTTTCGCGTACCATAGAAATATCAAGGTTCCTATACAGCGATGACCAGTGGAGGAGGAAACGTGTCTTAATTTTTCCTAGAGGGTCTCTCCAGCAAACATTATCCTTTTGCGACAAACTTCACCTAATCTTGTAGCTAAATAATTATGTTCGGGTTAAAAACGTTTCCACATGGTTCAAAACAAAATAGGCAAGATGTCGATGTTTTTATTTTCAGCCAGCTTTTTCTCTGTGCGTGTTTTAATTGTTTTTATAATTTTAAAAAGTGCACATCCTATCAAAAACAAAAACCATTTGATAATTAAACATTTTATTGCATTTTTTTTTCCATACATCTAATTTGTTTATTTCTAATGTTATTTCTATGGTTTAAACAATAGATACGCGTCTTAGCGTAAAAGGTTTGGATCAAATTTGTAGATATAATTTAGGCAAAAATTTTATAGTATTTTGTGTTGTTTAAATTTTTAGATCTTTTTTGATTGAACAACTTTTGTCTTCATTTTTTTTGTAACTTGTGTCGTTTTTCAAAAAATTAAATTTTTTTATTATCAATGTTATTTTTTTATATTGTAACAAAAACTAAGCGTCTTATCAAAAAATAATTAAAGAAAAATTTGTAGATATTTTTCGGGTAAACAACTTTTGTCTATTAATGTTTTTCTTGCCTTGTGTCGTTTTTCTGAAAATTTAATTTGTTTTTAATTTTATTTGTTGCGATTAAAACAAAAACTACGCGTCCAATCAAAAAATAATAAATAACGTAATTTTTTTTGGGTTGAGCAACATTTGCCTTTTAATTTTTCCCTACCTTTTGTCGTTTTTCTAAAAATTAATATTTTTTATTTTCAATGTTATTTTTACGATTAAAACAAAACCCACGCTTTCTATCGAAAAATGATTAATAAAAAATTTATAGTTCTTTTAAGGATGAAAAACTTTTGTCTTATGATTCTTTTTCGTACCTTGCGAAATTTTTCCAAAAATTTAATTTTATTATTTTTGATATTTTTAACGATTATAACAAAATCACGCATCCTATCTAAGGGTGATTCTAAAGAAATTTGTAGACCTTTTTTAACTGCATAATTTCTGTCTATTAGTCTTTTTTGTATCTTACATAGTTTAACCGAAAAATGGATTTTTTAAAATTTTTATTATCTTTTTTTTTGTAGTTTAAACAAGAACCGTTGGTCAAAAATGCCGATTTACGAATTCTATCTTTCTATTTGAGACTTAAAACTGTGCCAAATTAAAATAATTATTATAATTGAAAAAAATTATAAAATAATTTGAAGAAATCCGAGATGAACAGTTTTCACATAAAACTATTATCTTCTTTTGTTTTTCAAAAGCTGTTGAATTACATAATACAGTCGTTACAAAAAATATTAATTTCATCATAACGTAGAATAGCTTTTGAAAAATTATGGGGAAAATTCAGTTTTTTCCAAGTTATTAAAAAAAATAATGATTCTTCCCAAGCAATAAGTATTCTTGTTTGGCCTTTGGCGTGTAGACATCTTGAATTTCTCCCACTTAATCTGAAATTCCTAATTTGATGTTGAACGCGCGCTTATTTAAAATGATTAAATATGCAAATAATTTTTTTACAAAACATAATAATTATAAAGTAAAGAAAAATCTGGTTAATTATTCAGATTTTATATTTGGTTAAAAAAGTCTCCTTTCCTTCAAAATTAAAATTAATCATTTATTTGTAAGGAGTATAATCAAATAATAAATTTATCTTTCACCCTAAAAGACTATTTTGTGATCTGAAAATTAATTTAAATAATTCTACAATGATGATTTATTATCAAAAATTGATTTCATATTTAACAATTTTAAAAAAGCTCGCCATCAGGTAATTCAAGATGTGACGTCAGCGAGCAAGATGTCTACTTGCCGAGGGTCAAACAATAGGAGAGTTTACCAGACGCCAGGTAGCGTTTTGAAGATTCACCTTAGGTTGAAGATTAATTTTTTTGATTAAAAATACATCTTTCTGGTTGAGAAATGATTTCTTTGGTTAGAAATCCAACTATTTTTTTTAAATTCATTTTTCTTTTGTTTGCAAATTTATCTTTTTCAGTTGAATATTCATCTTTTCTTAGTTGACAAATAAGCCACTTAGTTAAAATTCGTCTTTTTGTTGAAAATAATTCTTCTTGGTTTACAATTCGCATTTTTGTTGAAAAATCCTTCTGTGGATGAAAATTTGGCTATTTTCTTGAAAATTTAGTTTTTTTTTCTTTGAAAATTTATCTTTTTTAGTTAATTCATTTTTTTTAATGTTTCTTTTTTTTGTTGTTGAAAATTAATGTTTTAACTAAAAACTTCAGTATATACTAAAATGTTGAGTTGAAAGATGTTTTTTTTTCTAGTTGCAAATTTGTCTTTTTAGTGAAAAATTCTTTTTCTTGTTTCAAAATCTATGTATTTTGATAAAAATTCCTCCTTTTTGTGAAAAATTTATATTCTTGATTAAGAATGTGTCTTTTTTAGTTAAAATTTCAACTATATATCGTTGAAAATTCATGTATTTTGTTGAAAATTCGTCTTTCATGTTGAATATAATTCTTAACGTTAGAAAGCGGTTTAAATTCACCGATATTTTTGGAAATTCATTTCTTTTGTTGCAAAAATGCTTTTTTCAAGTATAACTCAAGTATATACTAAAATTTACAGTTGAAAATTCCTTTTTTTTTTTAGTTGAAAATTTATCTGTTTAGTATACAATTATTCTTCTTGTTTTAAAATTCATCTTTTTTAGTTGGAAATTCACGTATTTCGTTAGAAAAACATCTTTGTTGGTAGAATATTCTTCTTCTTGTTAAAAAATGGTTTAAAATTTACCGATTTTGTGAAAAATTTCTTTTTTTTCTGGTTTAAATTAATTTTTTTATCTGAATATTTGAATTTTACATTTTTTAAAGTTATCTTTTCTAATTGAAAATGGATTTCTTTGGTTAAAATGTTCTCTTCCTTGGAAATCAATCCTTTTAACTATACCATTTTTAGTTAAAAATTTAATTATTTTGTTGAAAATTCATATTTTTTGTTAAAAATTCATCTTATTCGGTAGAATCTTAATCTTTTTGGTGTTAAATTAATTTCTTTGGTTGAAAATTCGATTTTTTATTCGTTGAAAATTAATTTTTAAGTTATGATTTAACTGTTCCATTTTTTGTTGAGAATTAATTTTTTTAAGATGAAAACTTAATTTTTTATCTCGTAATTTAACAATTTGTTTTTTTGGTACTTTAAAATGTACCTGTTTTAGGTGAAAGTTGAATTATGTAGTTGAAAATTCATCTTTTTTGGTGAGAAATTATTCTTTTTGTATGAAAATTCATCTATTTTGCTTATAGTGGAAAATCCGTTTTTCCAAGTTTAAAAAAAAATAATAGCATTTGCATGCGACGAAACACTTGAGTGTATTTGGATATTATTGTTTATTTTTGCAAAAATATTCAATTTAATAATGAAATCGATTTTTTCGTAACGTTTTTATTAATAATTAAACTGCCTTTGAAAAACAAAAAAAATATCCATATGCACTTGGCGTTAAAAATAATTTTTTTCCAATTTATTAAAAAAAAAAACTTTTGTCTCATTTAATTGGTATTATTGCCTGACCGTTAGCGTGAGGACATCTTTCTAGCTGACGACACAACTTGAAATACCTCATTCGGTATTTCAGGTTGTGTTGAATTTTTAATAAAATTGTTAAATTTTCAACTAAAAAAATAAATTTTAAATAGAAAATATAATACTTAAATTTTCAGACCTCAAATCGAGTTTTCAGCACAATAGTTCAATTTTAAACGAAATAAATGAATTTTCGACTAGAAAGAAAAATTTTCAACTAAAAATTGAACTGTTAAAGTTTCAGTAGAAAAAATTAATTTTAAATCTAGCAGTATCAAATTTTCAGCAGAATATTAAAAAAAAACTAATGAATTTGCAGCTAAAAGATGAGTTTTCGAACAAATAATTTTCTACCAAAAAGACGAATTTAAAAAAAAAAAAAAAAATTAATTTCCAACGAAAAAGACGAATGATCAACAAAAGACTTAAATTTTCAATCAAAAATGGTATAGATAAAAAAATTTATACAAAAAAGGATTTTCAACAAAATCGGTAAATTTTCAACCATTTTTAAACAAGAAGAATAATATTCTACCAAAAAAACGCATTAAAAAAAAACATGAATTTTTTAACAAAAGAAATTAATTTTCAATTAAAAAGATAAATTTCTAGCAAAAAATTGAATAGTTTAATTCACAAATATAAAAACAATTTTGAACCCAGGAAAAAAGTCTCAGCAAAATAGTTTAATTTTTAATGAATAAAATGCATTTTTAACTAAAATAGATAAATTAAAAAAATGGAATGGTTAAATATTTATTTTTGAAGAATTAATTTTCAACTGTAGAAAAGAATTTTTAACAAAACCCGTCAATTTTTAACTATTTTCAAGCAAGACGAATAATATAATGAATAATAATAATAAAATAAATTTTCAAACACACAAAAAATCAATAAAATCGGTAAATTTTCAACCATTTTTAATCAAGGAGAATAATATTTTTTAAAAAAGGATGAATTTTTAATCATGCTACAAATAAATTTTTAATTTAAAAAGTTAGATTTTTAGCTAAAAATGAAATTGTTTAATTTTCAGTTAAAAAAATAATTTTGAAAAAAAGAAGTTTCGACAAAATATTAAAAATTTGTACAAAAACAAAATGAATCTCCAACCACTGAAAATTACAGTATTTAGTATATACTTAAGTTTTCACTGTAAAAAATAAATTTTTAACAAAAAAAAAAAATAGTTTTTAACAAAAGAGTTTAATTTTAACGAAAGAAATTAAATTGGAACTAGAATAGATCAATTTTCAAAAAGTAAAAATAGTTTTCTACCAAAAAATAATGAATTTCCCAAAAATCAAGATAAATTTTCAAGCATCAGAAAAACAACTTAAAAAAAAAACTGTTATTTTTCACCAAAAAGATGAATTTTTGAGCAAGAAGATTAATTTTCGACGAAAAGAGCCGAATTTTCAATAAAATACATAAATTTTCAACCAAGTGGCTAATTTTTTAACTAAAAAAGATAATTTCCAACAGAAACTCATATTTTTATTTTTTTTAAAATTAAGTTTTAACAAAAATATAACTAATTTGCACCAAATAGATGAATTTTCAACCACAGAGATAAATATTCAAAGCGCTACTTAGCGGCTGGTAACTCCCCTATTACTTAGCCCTCGGCATGCAGACATCTTGCCAGCTGATCTCACAACTTCAAAAACGTGATTAGCTGTATATAGCGCGCTTTTTTGAAATTATTAAATGTGTAAATCAATTTTTGATTATAAATTATTATTGTTGAATTAATTATATTATTTAACAGATCATAAAATAGTCTCTCAGAGTATTATTTAGAGTAAAAAATTGATTTTCATATAAGTTGTAACGTCAGGTGGAAAGATGACTGAACGCAGAGGGCAAACATTAATACCAATTGCATTAGACGAAACTTTATTTTTTTAATAACTTGGAAAAAAATGATTTTTCATCTTAAGTGCAATTGAATAATATTATTTTTGTTTTTCAAAAGCTGTTAAATTAAATAATAAAATCGTTACGAAAATATCGGTTTTATTGTTTAATTAAATAGCTTCAAGAAATATGAAATTAACTATGTCAGTCAATGAAATGTTTCACTTAAACATCGGAAGTTTCATGAGTTTCAGAAACGTTAAAAGTTTCACAATACGTTAGATATAATTTGAAATGCTTTAAACTTCTAATATTTTATGTAGAATATTGTATTCTCAACAAAATAGATAAAGTTTTAACTGTATATTTAAATCTTCAATGCAAAAAAAAAAATTTTGAAGCATGAAGATACATTTTCTACAAAAAAAATTGAATTTTTAAATAAAGTCTTAATAAAAGTGTAATTGTTGACATTCAAACAAAAAAAAAATCTTTTTATTTTCAATAAAAAATAGATGAATTCATCAAAAAAGATAATTTTATAACAAAACAGTTAAATTTTCTAACAACAAAAAAATAGAACTTTTTACCTATTTGAGGTTTTATAAAAAGAAAAGATTTGTTGTTTAGGGTAGCAAACAGAATTCTACCAATTTGTTAACTTTCCAAGTTAAAAGGGCGAAGTTTTGGAAAGCAGTACATTTTTCACCAAGTAGTTGTATTTTCAATAAAAAAAAAAGAATTTTAAACCAGAAGAGTTTCGATTTCAACAAAAAGGATGCCTTAAAAACAAAATTATTGAATTTTTGACAAAACACAAAAGGGGAGAAAATGGAAAGAATTTTAAAGCTTGCAAAATATAGATAGGAATTTTGTTTATTTTTAATACTTTGAAAATATTTGCTTAGAAAACTAGAAATATTTTTTAGAAAATAAATTTAATTTTCCTGTTAATATTAAAATTCATATAATTCCAATATTATTATAGAATATTTTTACAGACTAAAATGTTTTAATTTAAAACCTAATAACATTTTTAAATATTAAAAAATTTCTCGCCTTAATATTTCACACTTTTAAAACTTTGAAACATTTTTAAAGTTTCATAAAACTAACAGCCCTAAAAAAAAATAATATTTAAATACACTTATGGTACAAATTTTTTTTCTAAGTTAATAAAAAAATATAGTTTCGTTCCATGCAATTGGTATTGTTGCTTGACCTTCAGATTGCAGACATCTTGGATTTCTCCCACCCAATCTAAAATACCCAATTTGATGTTGATCGCGCGCATATTTGAAATGATTAAATGTGCGAATCAATTTTTTACAATATATAATAATTATAAGATGAAAAAATGAATTATTCAGATATTGCATTAATGAAAAAAGTCTTCCTTCCTTTGAAATTAAAACCAATAATTTATTTGTAAGAAGTAAAATCAAAAAATGAATTTACCTTTCACTTCAACCAGCTGGTTGTTGAAGTAAGATTACCTAATAGAGGATAGAGATGGGGAGTGACGTCAAATGACGTCGACCGCTTCTGTCATCTGACCGATTTCCCGTCATCTGACTGTCTGACCGGACATTTTGGGAAAGTGGAGATCATCTTATAAATAGTTATTTGAATGTTTTTTACTAAATAATATAAGATGAGAACAAAAACGGAACAATTTTGTATGTAATTACAGACTGCTAATCTCGTCAGACGGACAATTTCTTTGATTTGCGTGATTTTAGTGAGACATAACCTACAAAAATCATTCGGAGTGAAGACAAGTTTATGGCAAATTTGATTTGTTTCTTTCAGGAAAATATAAATCTAACTGAAAGAAAGGTATTGAATATTTTTATAAAGACTGTATATTTTTTCTACATTGATATTGACGAGCAAAAAAAATATAGATAGAAAGCACAAAAAAAAACAATTTGCCTCTATTCTTCATAAAAATTAACATTTACTTTATTATTGAAAATAATGATAATGATTAACGATTTGTTACTTATAAAATTGTATGGTCTAACAATATAAATAGATGCTTTTAATTGAGGTGAACTTTTTTTACGTTTGGTCTTGTGAATTAGAATTGCTAATAAAGGTTATGTATTCCACTTACTCAGTTTATATTTATTTAATTTTGTTTGATTTAGAATAAGCAAACTGAAAAATTAAAAAGAATATCGATAATTTAGAAACCTACCGTCTTTTTACCATTTTTCACAGTTTAGTGTTTTTCTGAGATAGATTGATTTGAAGTCTGAATTGCTGTGAAGTTTTTGTGATTGTCATTTTCTATAAATGAAGAAGCAATTTTTAAAATATAAATTTTCAAATAAAGGAATCCAATAAGATTTTAGCTTTACTCCATTTATAAATTTCACTCTTACCTTATAAAGTGTTGAAATGATAAGGCGTAAAAGTAATTAAACGCTTTAAGAAATTGAATCGACAAAATTGTATTGCTTTTATTATTATTATTATTATTAATAAAGATAAAGGTTGTAAAATATTAAATTATCCTTTCTATCCTTTTATTTCAACCTGTAATTTTTGGTGTTTCCAGTTTTATTTCCTATCACTAAATTTATCTCTATAACAAATAAAAATGTGATCAATAATCCAAATAATTCTTTAACTAAAAATTTGTCGTTAGCTTAAAATTTTCGAACTTCCTAATTTTAAAGTTTTGTTCAATTTTTTAACAGTTCACTCTAATGGTTTCGAATTGAAAAGCGTTTCAATTTGGATTTTCCAAATACTTTATCTCGAGTTTCTAAAAAAAAAACACTTTCACCACTACAAATTCAAAAGTAAAAATGCAAAAGCTCGAGCTATTCAAATGTAAATTAATACTTAATGGCCACTGTGGGTCAATTTAACCCGGACAAACTTTTAAAATGATATTTACGAGAATTATTAATCTGATTATGAAACGAATTTTGCTATCAGTTGGTGGTTTGGTACACGTGTCGGAAGCTCTGGGTCAAATTGACCCACGGTGACCAGCGTGTAATTTTTTACAAAATTGTAGCATTTTTTCTTTGATATTTTTGATATCGGAGGACTAAAAAATAAGGTAAGATAATGAAGTGAGACCGTTAGAATTTCATCTTTCCCCATTGTGATCAAGTCACTGTTTGGATGTCGCATAACCCTTAACGGTCACCGCGGGTCAATTTGACCCGGACAAGCTTTTCAAATGATATTTATGAGCTTTAGGCATTTGAAGTATGGCTTCTTTTGAAAAAATGTACTTCTTAGTTTTCAAGATTTGAAAACAATTCATGCTTAATAGGTTATGGTCGTTGACAGCAACAAGATACGATCACTTTTCACATATTAATTTCTTTTTGTTTACTGTTTTTATAAAAAAAATTCGTTTCATGAATAAAAAGTGTTTCTGTAATTCATGTATATGATATTAATTCAATTTTTCGCGTAATAACATGATTTCTACTTTTTCCACTTGTCCGGCCAGGTGACCGTCAGATTACCGGAAATCGTCCATCTGACAGTCACTCCCCATCTCAATCAGGGAAGCTTACCAGCCGCTAGGTGGCGCTTTAAAGGTTCATCTCTTTGGTTGAAAATTTATCTATTTTGATAAAAATGATTATTTTTTGTTTGGAAATTAATCAAATCAAAATTTAGCTATTCGATTTTTGATTGAAAATTGATATTTTTTAGTTGAAAAATTAACCATTTTATTGAAAATTCATGTATGTTATTGAAAATTTTTTCTTCTTTAAAAGTTATTCTTTTTAATTAAAAATTCACCTTTTTGGTTGAAAAATGATTTCTTTGGTTGAAAATTTAATTATGTTTTTGAAAATTCGTTTTTCTTTTGCTTGAAAATTTATCTTTTTAATTAAAAAGTTCATCTTTTTTTGCCAAAAAATTATTCTTGTTTAAAAATTAATCTATTTTGGGTAAATTTTCAGTTTTATGATTGAAAATCAAACTATTTTTTTGAAAATTTGTTTTTTCGTCGGCTAAAAATTGATTTTTTAAACTAAAAACTAGAGCATATACTAAAATTTTCAGTCAAAAAAAGTATTTTTTTTTAGTCGAAAATTAATCTTCTTGGCAGATAATTATTATTTAGTTTAAAAATTAATTTTTTTTAATGAAAATTAATTTTGTTTTTGTTGATAATTTAACTATTTTGGTGAAACTAGCTGTTTTTTTTTGTTGAAAATTAATTAAATGAAAATTTAATTATTCTATTTTTTGTTAAAAAATTATCTTCTCAAGTTGAAACACCAACCATTTGAATTTTCAACTAAACTGATGAGTTTAACAAAAAATACATTTTCAACCAAATAAGTGCATTGTCGACAAATAAAATGAATTTTCAACCAGAAAAGATTAATTTT
>JAUELO010011124.1:0-11475 GCA_032357855.1 Amphibolips quercusostensackenii
TTCCTGTACAAGAATTTCCAGCTGGGCGGAT
The DNA here is from genome assembly GCA_032357855.1 of Amphibolips quercusostensackenii. Lineage (NCBI taxonomy): Eukaryota > Metazoa > Arthropoda > Insecta > Hymenoptera > Cynipidae > Amphibolips > Amphibolips quercusostensackenii. Next base: position 32 of record JAUELO010011124.1, read on the forward strand.
ATGAGTAAAAACACGTCAGCAAGATTTCAATAAAAATATGAAAAATCAGAAAAACGCCTTCACTACATTAATATTCTTTGCAAGTTTTCGATTGACTCTGTCATAACAACCTTATCATCTGAGAACGCTAACCCACCTATAGTCACGGTCCCGAGGTCCACACCTTCTTCGTCGAAGAGTGATTTTTAGACACTTGTCTATAAATATAAAAAATAACCATGAGAACTTAACCCATCCTTGCATAACACCTTGCATAACATCGAACCAGTCACTTAGTTTCCCATTTACCCATACACACGCTTTTCTGCCAGCTTATATTGTTTTTATTGCTTGTAGGAGACATCCATTGACTTTGTAATCTTTCAGGACTTTATGAAGTTTACTTCTGTCCACATTGTCAAATGCTTTTTATATGTCAAAAAATGCACAAAAAACTTTTTTCTTTATTTTTGAACTTTTTTTTGTGATCTGTCTTAAGCTAAATATTTGGTCCGTACATGAACATTCTGGCGTAAATCCACTCAAGACTTCCCATAAATTTTCTTCTATTATTTTCATTACCCTACGAATAAGTATTTTTAAATATACTTTGCTTACGGTAGTCAATCAGATAATACCTCTTTACTTATTGCAGTTGCTTTAACCTCCCATTTTTTTGTGTAGTGGTGCGATAATCACATTTTTCCAGTCATCTGGAACTTCTTCCATCTCGATACATAAATTTATCAATTTGCAAACCTGAGAGGTAGGTAGTTTTTCACCGCATTTAAGCATTTCAGCGTTAATATTTTCTACGTCTGTCTACATACTGCCTTACCATTTTTTTAAATCTTAATTATATCCCTAACCTCAGAGGCACAAGCTCTCTAAATTGGGTTTTCGAACGTATCGTGTTCTATATCGCAGTTTTGGTGCCCTACACTTTCACTTCCTAATAATTCCTTGAAAGAGTCTTACAAAGTGTCTAGTATCCCGTCTGTATCATATAGCATTTTACCCTTGCTATTACTCATGCTGACTAGCTTTGTAGTTTACCTCCCTTCATATTGCTCAACGTCCATTTATAAAACATTTGCTTGCTTGCTCCAAAATTGTTTTAAATTTTCTTCTCTTTTTCTGTTTTGATTTTATCTTTACTCTACTTCACTAGTAGTTTTAGTTCCTCTTTTTGTGTCTGTAATTATTTTCAAGTCTATTTCTCACCTAAACCCTAAGTCCTGTGATCTTCAACTTTTTTTTATACCCTTCTTTCTTTTCTTGGACGGCTGCTTGGATTTGATCATTACACCATGCATCACTAAACATTCTTCCTATAACCGCAGTACCACACACTTCAGTTGCTCTTCTAACAATGACATCCTGGATCATAGTCGATGCGCCTTATATGTCTTTATTGTACATTAGCGCCTTCTAAGTTGACTCATCTATACGTTTGTTTATCCATTTTGAAAATTTATTCGCACTTCCGGTTTCTGTAGATTCTCAATCTTAATTCGCGTTTGTTTCGTCTTTTTCGTTCTCTTTCTTCTCCATCCTTGACCTATGTTCATTTTTGAGACTAGAAGGTAATGATCAGTATTGCGTTCAGAACTTCTCATGACCCTTGTATCTTTTACTAGCTCTCTTAGTCTTTCATCCGCAACAACGAAGTCAATTATACTGTGGCTATTTCCTCTACTTTAGGTGTATATTTGGATCATTTCATGCCTAAACCAAGCCTTTTTAATAAATAAGCCTTTTCTAAGCGTAAGCTAAATAATCTTTTTCCGTTATTATTTGTTGCTTGTGCAAAAATTGTTTTTTTTTTGATAATGCAACAGGTTTCTGCATTTTTGTTGGATTAGTTTAAAAATAATGAACTCGATTTTTATTAATTCTGTAACTCTAAAAAGTGTACCATCTCGATTTGGCAAATCACATTCTCATGCGGTGAGGATGCATAAATGTGTTCCCGCATTGCACTAATATTAAAATATTTTTTTTAATATTTCATTTTGCTTACATTATATATAGCATTGTTGTTATTTTTAATAATAAGTTCATAATCTTCAGAGGTATGAATGATACTATAACCATGCCACCTAGCAGACAAACCATATTTCACCAAAATACCTGCCGGAAAAGGAGTTCTTTGTTCGTAACCAGACAAATATTACACATTAAAGGAAAAAATATATTTTATAATTACCGATTTGAAAATAGAATATTTGGAATCTACGAGTTTTTACGATTCCAGACATATGTAATTGGTTAAAAAATGTTTGAAATTTCAATAAGTTTAATATGTGGCACAATATATTTTAGAATTTATTGCTTTGAAGTTTTTAACCTTTTTGGAAAAGTTACATATGCCTTGATTCACAAAAATGTTTGTGGATTTCCAAATATCCTATTTTCCAATCGCTAATTGCAAAATCAATTATTTTCAAACTTCGTAATTCTGACGTGCTTACGGACGTAAAGCTTCTGCGAGTTAAGATGATCGGTCAGCTTGGGCCTATTTATTTCTGCATCTTAAAACACGATCCACACATTCGCTACTCGGCGAGTGCCGAGTATATAAAAGTTCGCCGAGTACCTAGTAGTGTGGATCGGTCTACTCTAGGCGAATGTTCGCTACTCGTGATATCCATCACTTGCCGAGATTCCAACGCGAGTACCAGCGCGAGTAGAGTGATAAACTTGACGTTTGGGATGTCCCGGGATGTGTGGATGCCCGCCCGCGGGCATCCACACATTCGCCTAGCTATTCGGCGAACATTTTTGTCAGGTAAGTACGTATTACTATTACATATTGTTTAATGATTTATTCATAAGTAATTACAGTAAATGATGAATCATTTATGAACAATAATAAATAATAACAGTTCATTTAATTTTTTATTGCTTTTGGATAACCTAATCACTGCGTATAGTTTATGAAACCTTAACTTCATACGAAAGTTACGGAAAAATTGTATTTTATTATTATTTATTCATAAATATATAAGCTAAAGAATAAGTAGTTTATAAATAAGAAGAAATAATATTAAAATAATAAACTTCATGAAGAAAACTTCAAAAATTAATTAATTGATCTTGGTTAAAAATTAAATAATTTTTTTCAAAATTCGCCTTCTTGGTTAGAAAATTCATCTCTTTTGGTAGAAATTTTATCTTTTTTATTACTAAAATTACAATAATCTTTGTTGAGAATTCATCTTTTTTGTCTGAAAATTCAACTGATTGGTTAAAAATTAACTTTTTTGATAAAAATTCTTATTTTTGGGTTAAAAATTAAAAATTTTTTGTAGAAAATCCGACTTTTTTAACTGAATGTAGAGAATTCATTTTTTTTGTCTAAAAATTCAACTGTTTTTTAAAAAATTTGTCTCATTGGTCAAAAATTGAAGTATTTTTTTGAAAATCGGTTCTTTTTTGTTGAAAATTATTATTTTTTTCACTAAAAATGTAATTAATCCAGTTCAATATTGAATCATTTCAGTTGAAAATTTATTCATCTCTTTGGTTGAAACTTAATTTTTTCAACTGAAAATTCACCTGTTTAATTTTTGGTTGAATGTTTGTCTTTTTTAGTTGAAAATTTATTTATTTGGTTAAAAATTAATTTTTTAAACTGAAAATGTAATTACTCCAGTTAAATATTGAATCATTTCAGTTGAAAATTCATCTCTTTGGTTGAAAATGAATTTTTTTAACTGAAAATTTAACTATTTGATTTTTGGTTGAATGTTTGTCTTTTTTAGTTGGGAATTCATTAATTTGTTGAAAATTAATTTTTTAGAACTAAAAATGTTATCATTTTAGTTAAATGTTCAATCATTTCAGTTGAAAATTTATCTTTTTGGTTGAAAATTAATTTTTTTATGTAAAAATTTCACTTTTTAATTTTTAGTTGAATATTTGTCTTTTTTAGTTGAAAATCCATTCATTAGTATTTGTAGCCATTGCTCAAAACTAAAGATGCAGCTGCATTAACTGCACAATGTGAACTGTCTTCCATATTGCTCCCTACTCTCGACTACTGCAGACGACGATTGAAGAGAGAAGAGCGAATATTCGCCGTTTCCAAACCTACTCGGCACTTGGCAATGTACGAATATGTGGATGGCTGTGCTCGGGCATGCTCACTACTCGGCGAACTACTTCGGGATTAAGTACTTGGCTATAGCCGAATGTTCGGCACTCGCCAAGTAGCGAATGTGTAGATCAAGCTTTAGACTTGCGAATAAGTCAATGTCCGGTGTTCGAAATTTGTTGACAATATCATTAAATTTAGAAGAAGCTAATTTGAATTCCGTTCCCTTTTGCAATTTTCTTGATTCAAAACCCGCTTTAAAATTATTCTTGGAACTTATATATGAAGCAAAATTCCAGATGTTACGATTTTTACACCAAGGCCAAATTTCTTTCGTGATTTTATTAAGATCCTTAAACTGTACACCCCCGTTCTATTATTGTATGCTACCACTGTCGTATTATCATTTTTTAAAAGGATATTGCCATCCTGGAAGTCTTCAGCCAAACATTGTAGGCCATAAAAGGCTGCCTTTAATTCTAAGAATTTATAGGGTATTCTCGTTTTTTTTTTCATTAAAAACCATAAGCCTCATTCTTAAGGCATTCAACTCTCCAACCTGACAGTGAAGCGTCTGTGAAAATCTCTAAGCGGAAGACAAGGCTTCAGTGGAGTTACTACTAGATAATTAGTGAGACTGCCACTACTGTATAACAGCTTTGTAAGGTTTTACAGTCATTAATGCATTATAATTTTCTTGCTATATTTCAAGGCAAGAAATCTCTGTCTTTCAAAATCTTTAGTGGAAACCCAACTGCATTTAACAGCTGGACAACAAGCTACAATGGAGCCAATAAATTGTGCAAAAAATCGAATAGTACATTGGCGTGTAATGCCAAAAGACTTAATTTGTTTTTCAATGTTAGATCGTTTTTCCTGTGGAAGACTAAGTATCATGAATTTAGAATTGTAGATAAAAACTAAAACCCAGACTTTCTGAAACTTCTAGTGTTACTTTAGTATTGTCAAAGCATCCCTGCGAAAAAGCGCCTAAAATGTAAATTATCCAGGTAAGGAAGCGAACAATAACCTGAACCTCTCAAATAAGAAAGCACAGGTCTCATGATTTATGTAAAAACGTAAGGAGCTGTACATAAACCAAAAGGCAAACATGCAAGCTGATAAAAAGTCCCATCAAATTCAAAGCTTAAAAATTGTCTATGCAATTCAGTAATTGGTACCAAATAATGTGCATCTTGTAAATCTAGTATTGCCATAAAGCAATTACATTCTATTAGGTTAATTTCAGGACGACGGATTTTCTATACAAAAATACGAATTTTTATCAAAACAGTTCAACTTTCGAACAAAAAAGATTACATTTTACATAATTAAGTAGTAGAATTCTTAAATATTAGAATTTTGAACCATAGTTTTTATTTTGATCAATTTAAGAATAGAAATTTAGAAAAAATACAAAACTACAAAAATATTCCAAAAATTTTTTTAAATACAATGACAAATCAGACAAGCCAAATTTTGTATCTAAAATAGTAATTTTTCGAGCTGAAAAATTGAAGGGGAAAATTCTGTCGCGCTCTATCCCTTTCCCAGCTTTACGATATTTCTACAAAAATTGTAAGAATTATTTTATTTGGAAATTTATGATCAAAAAGTCTTTTCTATTTATGCATCAACTTTGAATTATGTTGATGGAAAAAGTTTTTCTGTTTACAACAGATGTTTCAAATGCTACGAATGAGCATAACTTCCTTACTCTTTAATAAAGCGTATTAATATTATAGGTCAATCAATTTGCTTCGAATCAAGGAATCTTTCTTGTTGTTGCATCAATTTTTAATTATGTTAATAAAAAAAATGTACTATAAAAACCGTTTTTTAAATATTATGTATTACCATAGCTTCCTTACTCTTTAATTATATGTATCAATAATATATGTCAATCGATTCGTTAGGAATCAAGACATCTTTTCTATTCTCACATCAACTTTGAATTATGAGGATAAGAACATTTTTACTATAAAAATCGATTCTTAATATAATATAAATGACCAATACTTCCATGCTCTTTAATGAAATGTATCAATATTACAGGTCAATCGATTTATCTTCAACCAAGAAATCTTTTTCATTCTTGCATTAATTTTAAATTATGATAGAGAAAAAAGTTTTAGTATAAAAATCGATTTTCATTTTAATATAAATGATGATGTCTTCCTTACTCTTTGATAAAATGTATTAATATTATAGGTCAATCGATTCGTTCCGAAACAAAAAATCTTTTATATTTTTTCATCAACTTTTAATTATGTTAATAAAAAAAAATTTACTATAAGAAACCGATTTTTAAAATATTATTTAGTGCTAAAAAAATGTATTACAAATTTTTAGAAATCCTTTGGTGAGTTTCGAAATATTAGTAAAGAAAATACGTCTTCCAAATTCTATCAATTTATCTGCAATACACACATATATCCGGACAGTTGCTTAGAACATTTTATTAAACATTCTCAAATTGAAGAAGGTTTTATTAAATAAATTTAAACATTTCGGAAAATGTTAAGCAATAAAAAGAATAAACTTTCAGCTAAAGGAGATAACTTTTTAATAAAATAGTTTAATCGTCAATGAAATAATTAAATTTCAACAAAATAGTAGAATTTTTATCTAAATGAGATTACTTCTGGACCAAAAATATGACAGTAGACTTTTCAATTGAAAGACTTCCTTTTCAGGCAAATATACTTGTATTTTATTCTTGGGTACTACATATTAATTTAGTTTGAATGTAAGCAACAAAGCGAGAAAAACAAATTTTTTTAGAGGTTGCGAGCATCAAATTTACGTAAAACTAGAAATTTTCGTAGTTTTCAATTTTTTCAAATATATACATATTAATTTTACAGAATTACCTTACATAAAAAATTGTGGCTTATACAAAGGAGAAAAGCATTATTGTATTTTTAAGCATTTTCCGTGAGGATTGACAAAATTCTGGAACCTTCTCTATATAATAGGGAAAAAATATATGCCAGAGATGTGATAAAAAATTTAAAAGATGGGCACCAGAAAAAATATTTTTGAAAAAATTTTCCGTTAACAAGGCTTTTAATGCTTTTTTTATCACTACAATTTTTATAAAAAAGCAATAAACAGTGAAACCTCTATATTTTGAAGTGTTTCAGTACCGTAAAAAAGTTCGAATTATCGAAAATTCGAATTACAGAGGTTTGTATTACCGAAGTTTTAGGAGGAAGAAAGAATAATTTATGTTGTATTTACATTTTTTTAATTTGGGTGTTTTACGTCATGAAAACACTTTTAAGTTTACGTAACTTATTGTAGAAAATTACAAATCTTTACAAAAAATACAAGATTTCACGAAAGTTGAAATATTTGAAAAATGTGTTGTAAATACTGATAGTTAATTGTAGAAATGTACAATCCTGATGGAAAAATATTGTTAAAAAAGCACAAAAAACTAAAACCATTTTTACGCAAATCTACGACCAAATCTATAAATAAGCGCAATAAATTACAACTCAAATTACAGTAAAGTATAACTTTTTTCTATTAATCTGACGAATTTTGCACCTTTTTTGTATTTTATCGTATATTCTTATATTTTATTCTTGATGCGGTCGATAAATTTTTCTGAATAAACTTTTTCATTCGAAAGTTGTTACTTAAGATAAACAATAAAAACTCACAAAGTTTTCTGATTGAAAATCTATGATATATATTTCATAAATTGTTCGATAGCAAATTAATTTTGAACAAGTTTTGAACTGTAAATAAAAACTAAACAGTTAAGAAAGAATTGATCACGGTCATTGAAATTAATATATGCGAACTTTTGAAGATACACATTTTTTCATTTGAAGTTATATAAACTTAACTGTGAATTGAAATATCTAAAAGTAGAATACTTTTGAATTTTAGACTTTTACAGTTAAAGCTTAAGTATGTTTTAATTCAAACACTCAATAATTTACGCGTATAAAATTGAAGCATTCAACACTTTTCCTCGCACTCTTCAATCGGAAAATTGTTAATAAAAGCCGTTAAACTGCAAAATTGAAAATTTTCAGCTTTGTTTTGATCAATTTTTTCTTAATTGTTCAATTTTTATTTACAGTCAAAAAGTTGATCTTCTTCGACCTAGGATGTCAAATATCGAGAACATTGCAAAGACATAATTTTGAATGACATATATGGTGTCCAAGCGATTGTTATATATTTGAAAAAAGAAAACTTTGAAAAGCTTCTAGTTGTAAATTCTTGTAGTTGTACTTTTTTGTGAATTCTTGTAGAAAATTCATTCTACAATAAAATGAAACGATGTACAATAAAATATAAAAGAGTACAAAATATGTCTTTATAATAGAAAATAGTTGTAGATTCTTGTAATTTTTGTCGTAACTTATTGTATTTATTGATAAAATCCTGTAAAAGTGGTTTTAGTTCTTTGTACTTTTTTGTAAAAATTTTTCACCGAGGTAGCTTTATGAAAAACAAATGAAAAACAGGTGACTTCTGAAAATGCAAATATGCTGTTATTGTATCCAGTGGCTTGTTCTAACTTTCAACAATTATGCATATTATACAATATTGGAAACCGTGATATCAATGAATGACTCATTCTGACAGTATAAATAAAAGGTTATTTGCGAAATGCATGCTTCGTTTAAACCAGTAGTGACCAATATTGCACAGTTTATATGAGAAATATTAAAAAAATTATTTTATGTAACATAAATTATTCTACCTTGTCCCTATATATATTGTTTTTTTATTAAATTTTAGTGATGGAAAATCCATTAAAACCCTTGTTGAAGAATTTTTTAGGTAATGTGTTTTCTGGTGCTCAGGTTTCAAATTTTTCATTTCATCTATATTATGCAATTTTCCCCTATTTTATGTGTAAGGTTCCAGAAGTTTTACAATCCTCAAAAAACTGTATAGGGGTACAATTATGCTTTTACATCTCTCTGTTCCTCAGAAATCGTATTTTTCATGACCATGACTTTTTTACAGTTGATAAAAATTATATCTTAATTTTAAATTAAAATTGTAAATTTTGTTTTTGATATCCAATGATTTTTATTTTATATGAGCGATTTCTGATGAAAAACGCTAGGGTAACATTTTATTCTTCACCTTTTGTAAATATTCATTCAAATTTAAATATTTTTCAATAATTTTCAACCTTAATTTTCATTTTTATTTTTTGACTAAAATCACCGATTTCCTGTGAAAAATGTTAGCACAACCTGAAATTTTCGAAAATTGTAAATCTTTATTGAATCCTATATACCGATATCTGATTAGAAAAGAACACGAGCATAACCCAAAATTGTTCAAAAAATTGTCATCTTTAAAATTCATTAATTTTTGATAAAAAACATCGATTTCCGTGAATCGAATGATTTTTTAGCATTAAAAATACCAATATGAATGAAAAATACTAACACTAACATAACAAAAAAATATTCGAAATAGTAACTCTTCCCTAAAATTTAATTATTTTCATTTAAAATAACTGATTTTCGGTAAAACACATTAACGTAATTTCAACTTGTTCCAAAATTTAAAATCTGTAAGTCTGCCTAACCTACAGTGACTATACACCATTCTTTTTTTTAAATACAATTATTTTTTATTAAAAAAATCGATTTTCGACGTAAAATAATAACATGACCTTTTCAAAAATGGTGACCATTCTTTAAAACATTTTTTTCTTTCAAAACTGCAAAGTTCCGATAAAATATATTAATTAATTCCGAAATTGTTTCAAAAATTTAAATCTTGTTCAAATCATGATTATTCATACTTAAAAATACCAATTTTTGATGTTAAATGACAATATAACCTAGAATTATTAAAAAATTGTCAATCTTCTTTGAAATATAATAATTAGTTATTCAAAATACCACTTTTTCACAAAATTGTATTTCTTTTCAAAATCGTAGATCTTTTTTAAACTAAACACGTGAATTGAGAATTTTAAAAATGTAATGAGTTTTTTAAAAAAATGCAAATATTTAGTGAGATAAACGCTAAAATAACTAATTATTAATACCAATTTCGTGTAAAAAAAAACCATATATAACATAAAATTATTCAAAACTGTAAATTTCATTTGAAATCTAATTATTTTTGTTTTAAACTCCCATTACTGAGTTAAAATATCATAAACAACCATTTTTGAAAATAGAGAATTTTGTTTCTAATTTTTGTCTGATGGTTATTGTTTACTAATTCCAATTTCTAATGAAAAACTCTAGCACAACCTAATATGTTTAGAAAATGTAAGTATTTTTCAAAACTTTATGATTTTGCATTAAAATTCTTCGAAAATACGAATTTCCAGTGAAAAGCACTAAGATAAGACATATATAATATTTTAATTAACTTATTAGATAACTTGAAGGTTTTTATTCAACCGTGCAGTTGTACTAAATAGCACGAATGTGTCTTAATTCGTATAAGATTTATGATGATTTTTTCTCTTTTTTTTTAAAAATACACTTTTTTCGGTTTTTTGCTTAAATGCGAACTAAATTAATAGAACCCAACATAAAAAATCAACTACTTTTGATTTTTTAGTTAAGTTTTAAATTTAATTTAGTTTCATTTCAATTTAATTTAATTTTAATTTAATCAAGTTTTAAATTTTTATTCAGTCTTATAAAGTTTAAAAGAAATTCTAGTATTTGGTTAAAAATTTGATTATTTTGTTGAAAAGGGAACACTTTTGTTATATTTTTGTTTTTCTTCAATTCAGCTATTTGGTTCAAAGTTTAACTACTTGGTTAAAAAATCATTTTTTTCGTTGTAAATTCATCTTCTTGATTGAAAAATTAACTAATACATTTTTAGAAAATCTATCTTCTGGGCTAAAAAATTATCTTTTGCGTTGGACTCTTTTGTTAAAAAATTATTTTTTCAGGATTCGTTATTGCACTTGAATACTCATTTCTTTTGTTGAAAATGTAACTATTTTGTTGTGAATTTATTTTCTTTCTCAGTTGAGAATAATTAATTTTTTTAATTTAGGATGTAACTATTCCATTTTTGGTTGAAAGTTGCTCTTTTTCAGTTCAAAATTCATGTATTTTGTTAAAAAGTTGTATTTTTTAATCGAAAATTAATCTGTTATTTTGAAAATTCATCTTTTTGGGTTAAAAATATAAATCCAGGTTTGATTTGCCTGATTTCTAATTATTTAATTAATTTACTTGAGATCTTTCAAATTGAAAATTTTAATTTAAAATTTAATTTTTTTGTTGAATTATAAATACATTTTTCAAATTATTTAAATATTTAAATAATACAAAATTATAATAAATATTATTGTATATATATATATATATATATATATATATATATATTATTATTATTA
>JAUELO010011132.1:0-11474 GCA_032357855.1 Amphibolips quercusostensackenii
ACCACTACGCCTTCTCACACAACCCGGAAAACTTCCCTCACACTCCCACAGCTGAGTAAGAAGGCGTAGTGGTGGAAACGAGACATGTGGGATCGGAGTATTATAGGCTGAATTTGCCCTCGCTGAAGACTTCTGCTTCAGGCAATGTACTCTTCCTGGGCGAGCAGACCGGTAGTAGGTGGTATTCCTGTCGTTCCGAATTCTGCTGCGCGGTTTGGTGCTGGTATTAACATGCTGCCGTGCATATTTTGTGCGACGTTGTTCTTCCAAACCCAGTACACCTTGACAGCGATGTAGTCAAAAATCTAAAAGCGTCCAAGTCAAAATAGGGCTAGTTTGGCGTTAAGACCAGTGATCGTGTTGGGCAGCTGATGATTTGGCATGTATAACAAATCTCCCGGGAAGTACCGCGGTATCATGGGTGCAGCAGTGTGCCAGGCCTGGTACGTTGCCTGCCGTAAGCAGACCTTGCTCTCAGTCGTCGCGTTCTCTTATCTGTCGGATGGCATCCGGAACCTGTCTAGGTTACGCTATTCTGAGCGAAGTAACGTTCTATTAATGAGGGGATAGCTCGGCATGACTTCGGTTGTTGCGTTTTTTCTTCGCCGGGAGCCGAAGTGCAGATCTGACAGATGCCTATCCTAGGTTCTTTAGTTGCCCTGGTGTAGGCGCAGCCTTAGTCCTTTCTTTAGTTTCTGGTTTTTGCGTTCTGTGAGGTTGGCGCGTGGGTGTAAACCAGTAAGACCCACAACTCGTAACCCCACCTTTGACTAATCTCTGCCCAGGCGCGACCGGTAAACTGTGGTCCGTTGTTGCTGAGAACTCGTCGAGGGTAGCCGTAACGACTACAGACTCCCTTTTCGAGTTTTTCAAATAATTTTCGGGGCATCGGATTCCCAGAAAGAAAATGCTCTTGCCCTTGGCTCGTGCGAGGGTACGGTCTTATAAGTTTGATAGCAACCGTATCACATGCTCGCCAGGCTGATCGTGGGCGTTGATCATCTGACTGTCATCAATGCACCGGCTTGCAACAAATGCATAAGTGGAAACCGGATACGTAGCAACGGATTTTCCTATTTATCCTGATCCTGAAGAAAAGTTTTTGAAATGAGCGTATAGTCTCGTCGGTTCCATTATGTTCTGCAAAGGGTGCGTCTTGGTATTGCCACATAAAGCTTGCTCGTAGTGCAGCTAGAACTTGCAATCTTCATTTATTTTCGACTCTGTTTCAGCGCCAAAAAGCCTTTTTGGTCAACTGGTTTTTCCTTTAAGAAAAATCGTATTCTTAGGTGTGAGGTTCTGGATGCCTTGAAGTTCGCGACAATGGATGGCGTCTCAAGCGATCGCTGGGTTCGCCTGCTGCGCGTCGACGACCTCGTTGAACAGAGGTGTCCTTGGTTAGGCGCGAAGAAACGGAACGCACGTGATTTTGAGAAAACACCAATGAATGGGGCCAAGTAAATATATAAAATATAAATTGCATTTACCAAGTTTAATAACATATTAACAAAATTTTTTATTAAAAAATATGTAGTACTCCACTAATGAGAGATTTCTCAACTCTGCATTATTAGGTGCGATGGAGAGTTGAAAGCTAGCAAACTGAGTTTGCAAACAATTCTTGCGCAAAGTTTGTGACTGCATGAAGTATTATGAGAATCGAAGAAAGCCGAGAATTGCCCAATTTTATTGAAATCATAAATTAACAAGATTTATTGTACAGTCAAACTAAAACAAATATTTATCTCCATTCTTAAAAATTCTCCTCCGGCATACCAGCAGCCTTCACCTTTTAGACTATTTCAAAAAAGATTAACATTTAGCAAAATATTAAGCAAAAAACGAGATAATGTTACAGAAAAATTTATTTCTTTATTTGTCGCCTAAACCATATTCTGTCAACATCATGAAACATGAAATCTCGATTCGTTATCGTCAAATATCGCCTTTCATGCTAAACGATTGCAAGTTGCGTATTAGTTGCGAATGTTATCTGAAAATGGAAAACGAAATTTGTCTACTTTTAATTTTTTCGGTTATTTTATCACAGGGAACTGGAACTTTATCAAAAGATAATACTAGTAAGTACTTATGAAAAACAATTTTCAGACATAAATTGAAGATAAAGTTTAATACAGAATTATTGGAAATTAAAAAAACCGATAATTCAACGATCAAATTTGGACAACCTACTCTTAAATGTATTAATTAAAATTTAGGCAAATTGAAAAAAAAGAACAAGAAAGCAACCTCCAAATCTGATGAAAATTTTTTACAAAAATTAAAAAAATGATTCGTTAAGAATGCATAATAATTTCATTAGGAAAACTATCCTTTGGAATTGATTATTTCAACTATTTACATTCCTACCAAATTTGTAATCTCTCTGACACAAATTTTTTCTAACTTAATAATTTTAAAATATTGAAAATGGACTTTAATGTTTATTTAAACTTTTATTCTTTAGTTTGAAAATTATCAAAATTTAAATTTATTTATCGCAGAATTCGCAATCTTTCCCCTATTCACTTATTTTCTCCTCTTCGCCTCTTTTCCCTTTTTCTCGTTTATCTGTTTAAAAGCCAAATGAATCAATATAGCTTTTTCTTCTTAGGTTTAAAATTTACTTTTTTTAATTCAAGTGTCCAGTTGACATTGTTTTCTTTTTTTGTTTGTAGAATTTGTATCTATTTAGGTCAAAAAAGCAACTTTTTGGTAAAAAATGTAATTCTTTTGATAAAAATTTAACAATTTTATTAAATAATTATTCTTTTCGGTTATTTATGCAACTGTTTTGTTGAATGTCGTATTCTCGGATTAGAAATTTAACTATGCTAATGAAAATCAAATTATTTTTGTCAAAAAGTCATATATTTTTGTTGAAATGTCAATTTTTTTGTTAAAAATTTAATTATTTGGTAACAAATTTTTTGTTATTTGCTTAAATATTAACTTTTTTGTTGAACATTCAAATGTCTTGTATAAAATTTTACGATTTAGTTGACTTTTTTTTTCTTGATTAAATAATCATTCTTGGTTGAAGCGTAAGCGTATATATTAAACCTTCTATTTATATGATAGAAAGATTTTTGTATTTACGCAATATGCTATTATTTTTAGTCACATTATTATTAAATTATTATTGTTCCTCAAGTCATTATCTAATAACTTCCCCTTTTTTTAGTACATTTGAATAAAAGCTTGTTTTAAACAAAATTTTGATGTATATTTTTTTAGTTGAAAATTTAACTTTTTGGTTAAAAATTTTATTATTGAAAATCAAAATGTTTTGTTGCAAATTCAACTATTTGGTAAAAAATTTAACTATTTGGTTGAATATCAACTTTTTTGTTAAAAATTAAACAGTTTTGTACAAAATTTCTTTCTTGACTAAAAAATCTATCTTGTCTGAAAATTTAAATTTTTTGGTAGAAATTTGATCTTTTTTGGTTGAAAAATTATATTTTTTGGTTGAAGATTCATCATTTAAATTAAAAATTCATCTCTTCAATTGAAAAATGAGCTGCCTTATTGAAATTTTTTTTTGCTGAAAATTAAATTTTTTAACTGAAACTTTAACTGTTCCAGTTTTAATAAAAAAATTAATTTTTTAAATTTAAAAATTCGACTTTTTGGTTTAAAAACTAATCTCTAATAGAAGATTTTTAATCTTCTTTCATTAAAAATGCAATTTTTAAATTATGATTAATCTCTTTTGGTTTAAATATAATACTATTTCATTAGCACTTTGTTCTTTTTTGGTAAAAAATTAATTTTTTTAACTTAAAATTTAACTATTCGATTTTGGATTTGCAAAATGATTTTTTTCAGTAGAAAATTTTTTTTTTAAATTTTATTTTCTGATCTATATTGTGTTATTTATATTACATAATATAAGGAATATTCTAGATAATCATTACGCACAAAAGTAGTAGAGCTATACAGCTAAGGCGCCACTTACCGATCGAACAAGGTTCTCTTATATGCTAAATTACCGACATCAGAGAATTACCATCGGTCGGTAATGCAGATTCACCATCAGTCGGTAAGACAGATTTACCATCGGTCGGTAAGTGGTAAAGTAGTATTGTAGCCGTGTATCTATACTTCTCACAAAATTCATAGAGATACATATTAAAATTAAATCTAAACAAATTAAAAACCTTAAAAATTATAGTAATACTAATAGTTTACACTTTATCAAAAAAATATTTTTATTTAAAATAAAAAACTGTTGCATTCATCTAGACAAATTTTCAGCAAAATAGTTGAATCTACAACCATAAAGATCAATTTTCAACCAAGAAGATTAATTTTCAACCAAAAAAGATCATTTTTTAGCAAAATAGTTATATTTTCAACCAAAGAAATAAATTTTGAAATAAATTGAGGAATTTTTTATTTGATAAGTGAATTTTCAACAAAGTAGTTTAACATTTAACCAATAAGTTGAATTTTCAACCAGAAAACATTAATTCTTAACAAAAAATATAATAGTTAATATTAAAACTAAAAAAGATTTCAATTTCAAATAGAAAAAAGTTAAATGAAAACGCGAATATAAAAACAAAACAATTGAATTCCTAACCAGAAAAGGATTTAATTTAAAAGCCAAAGAGTTGCAATTTTAATTAGAAATAGAATAATGTTTTACTAAAAGTAACGAAATTTTTAAATAAAAAAGACAAATTATCAACAAAATTGTTGAATTTTTAAGAAAAAAAAAGATTTTTCAGTCAAAAAGAAAAAAAAATTTTACCAGATTATTGTTCAAAAGAAAAAATAACTTTCAATACAAAATACAATAAAATCTTGAACTATTTAGTTTTTAAGTTTCTTTGCTTATTTGCCTTAAGTTTATATAAATATAATTTTCTTACAGTTCTCAAGAAAATTCAAAAGTATTTTTTAAGATTTCAGATTTTTCAAAAATATTTACAAAACTTATAAAAAAATTTTTTACAGAGTTTTACAACAGTTTAGGAAAATTCGAGCACTTTGAAAGATATTTAGAAATTTCGACGCATGAAAAAAATTTAAGAAAATTTGATACATTTTTGAAAATCTTTAAAAGTTTCAAAATATTGTTAATCTCATTACAACTTCTAGAATTACTAAATATATTTTAAACTGACTCAAATTATTTCTAAAATTTAAAAAATCTTCTGTGATTTTTTTGAGTCCTTTTGAATATTCTCTTAAAATTAATTAAAAAAATAAAGCAATTCTTTGAAAATTAAAAAAAAACTTCCAAGTTTTTTTCGAAATCTTCAAAAATCTACATTTTGTTTCAAATTTGTTGCCAGTTATGCTATTAATTCCACTTATTTTTTTGTAGTTATATATTTTATTTTATTTCAGTTAGTATTTTGATTTCAGCTATATAACATCTTTGTTTTGAGGATTTAAAATTTTCATTCGTTAATAGTAATACTCCAAATAAATTTTGCTGAAAATCCGTATTTTGAAAATTTTGGCAATATCATATCATAAGAAATGGGGTGTCTGACTGGTGATTTCACTGATTTTTTTTGGGGCTGAAATATATTGTTTTCTAAGGCAAAATATATTACATGTAGTTTTTTACCAAAAAATTGTTTTCATAAAGTTAGGTTTACTTGAATGTTCAGGTGAATTTCAAAAAAATTAACGATAATTTCCTTCAAAAAATTGTATTTTAAAAAAAAATTTAAGATAATTTTATTTTAATTACGGCAGCTTCTAGTGCAATCTACACGCTTTCAAATTTCTTAAAGAAACTTGAACATTTAAACTACTTAAACAGACAAAAAATAAATTTTTTTGAAAAATGTTAATGTTGATATTAGCTTTAAGGTTTTAAGGTTCAATTTTTATGGTAATAAGTTAATGTTAATGTTTTTTCATTCTCTTTATCCTCCTCCTCCTGCTCATCCACCACCTCATCCTCCTTCTTCCCCTCCTGCTCCTCATCCTCCTACACCTCCTCCTGCTTTTCATCCTCCTACTTCTGCTTCTCACCCTCCTCTTTATCATCCTCCTTCTGCTTCTCATCCTCCTCCTACTGATCCTTACCCTCCTCCTCATCATCCTTCTCCTGCTCCTTATCATCCTTGACCTCCTCCTTCTCTTCGTCCTCCTCCTTATCCTCCTTATCCTCCTACTTCTCCTCATCCTCCTCCTACTGCTCCTCATACTTCTTCACCTTCTCCTGCTGTTCATCCTCCTTCTTCTGCCTCTTGTTCTTCTCTACCTTCATTTCCTCTTTCTCCTCCTTCAAGTCCTCATCCTCGTCGTGCTTTTTATCCTCCTTCACTTTCTTCTGCTCTTCATCCTCTTCCACGTTTACATCTTTCTCCTTCTCCTTATCCTTCTCCTGCTCCACATCATGCTCCAGCTCCTGCTTCTCCTCATCCTTCTCCTCCTGCTTCTTTATCTCCTCCTTCTCCTCATTATTTTCCACCTCCTCATCCTCCTCCTACTCCTTACGCTTGTCTACCTTCTCATCCTCCTTCTCCTGCTTCTCATCCTCCTTCTCCTGCTTCTCATCCTCCTTCTGCTCCACATCATCTTTCACCTTCTCCTTTTCATACTCTTTTTCCAACTGCTCCTTTATCTCCTCCTTCTTCTTATTATTTTCCACCTCCTCATCCTCCTTCTGCTTCTCCACTTCCTCCACATTTTTCCGTTCCTCACCCTTTTTCTGCTTCTTCACCTCCTCCACCTTTTCCTGCTCCTCATTCTTCTCTACGTTCTAATCCTCCTCCTTCTCTTCCTTCTGCTGCTCCATCTCCTCCTTCTCCTTCTGCTCCTCCTGCTCCTTAATTTCCTTCTTCTCCTCATTCTTTTCCACCTCCTCATCCTTTTCCTAAACCTTATCCTCCTTCTGTTCCACACCATCCTCCACCTCCTGCTTCTCTTGCTCCTTTATCTCCTCATTTTTTCACCTTCTTATTCTCCTTGTACTTCTCATCATCATCCTCATCCACCTTCTCCTGCTTCTCATCCTCCTCCTGCTCCTTCACGTGCTCCCACTCCTCGTACTCCTCTACGTTTTCATCCTCATTCTCCTGCACCTCATCCTCTACCTTCTCCTTCTCCTCATCTTCTTTCTACTGCTCCCCTATCTCCGACTTCTCATTTTTTCCACCTCCTCATCCTTCTCCTGATCCTCCACCTCCTCCACATTCTTTTGCTTCTCACCCTTTTTCTGCTTGTCCACCTCCTCCACCTTCTCCTGGTCCTCATTCTACTCTACGTTCTAATCCTTCTCCTGCTCCTTATACTCCTTCTTCTCTTCCTCCTGCTTCTCTATCTCCTCCTTCTCCTCATCCTCCTTCTGATACTCATCCTTCTTCTGCTCCACATCATCCTCCACCTTCTTCTATCCTGCTTCTCAATCTCCTCATTCTTTTCCACCTTCTTATCCATTTTCTGCTCATCCACCTCCACCTTTTCCTCCTTCTTTTCATTCTTTTCCGCCTCATCATACTCCTTCATCTCTTTCTTTTTATCGTTTTTTTCCAGCTTATCATCCTCCTCCTGCTTCTTCATCTCCTCCTACTTCTTATTCTTTCCCACCTCATTATCCTCCTCCTGCTTCACATCATCCTCCACTCCTCCTTCTTCTCATCCCACTCCTTCTGCTCCTTTATTTTCTTCTTCTTTTTATTCTTTCCCATCTCCTCATCCCCTTTGTGCTCCTTATACTTCTTTACATTCTTCTGCTCCTCATACTTCTCCTGCTTCTCAACCTTCTCCATTTTATACTGCTCCTCATCCTCCTTCTCCTGATGCTAATCCTTCTGCTCCGCATCATCCTCCACCCCCTTTTTCTTTTTATTCTCCTCCTCCTGCTCCTTCATCTTCTCCTTCTTATTCTTTTTCACCTCCTCATCCTCCTCCTGATCCTCATGCTCTTCCACCTTCGCCTGCTCCTCAACATTCACCTGCTCCACATCATCCTTCACCTCCTTTTTCTCCTGTTCCTCCATCTGCTTCTTTTCCTCATTCTTGTCCACCTCCTCATCCTCCTCCTTAACCTCCTTCTTCTCCTTATCCTTCTACACCTTCTGCTCCTCCACCTCCTCGTGCTCGTTATCCTTCTCTACCTCCTCACCTGCTTCTTCTCCTTAACATTTTTTTATATAGAAAAACTTATTTTTTTATAATGTTAAATCAATTTTTAAAAATATGAATTCTTTTTATAAAAATTATCAGTTATATATCACTCAGAAAAGTGGTTTTGGGAAATTTGTAATAATATTTTCCCAAGTTTTATATAAAATTACGAAATTAAAAGGGGATTTTTGTACATTTACGTGAAATTACAAAGAAATGTAATAATTTTCTGTTTGATGTAACTGCAAACAAAATTTTCTAGTTCGGTAATTACATTCTCGGTATTTTTCAACATTCGGCATTTTTATTTTTCTTACATTTATACATTTTTTTTGTGTAAATTCTTCTTTTCTTTTAATTTTCAAAAATTTTGTAAGTTAAACTTTAATGTTAAACGTTAAAAAAATGTGAATTTTGATTTATTTTAAATTGTCCTAAATTAAAAAAAATACTTATACAGTAGGGCTAATCGAAAAAATTGGTTCTTTTCTAAAAGTTTCAGCGAAGAAAATTCTCTCAGTTTGCAAAACGCGGTCAAAGGTCACAATCGTAAAAAACTGCATTTTTCTCATTATTTTCAAGTGAATAATTTTTTGATGATTCAGGTAAACCTTATCAAAAATTATCTTATGTTTTCAGACTCAAGTTAAAGTACCGAAAAATGGAAAAAATTATGAAAAATTGTATTTTCCTGATTATTTTTACGTAACTAATTTTTTTTTTAATCCAGGTGCACCGTGAAAGTTGTTTAATATGGCAATATAAGAGTGGCCGTAGATCAGGGAAAACCTGGAAATCGGGGAATTTTACTGGTCAATGAAAGTCAGAGAAAAGTCAGGAATTTCGACAAAAATCTTGAAAAATTCAGATAATTTTTATAAGAGGCACTTTTGATAAGTGTCAAGAAAATAAATAAATCAATTTGAATTTTTGAAACTTCAATTTGATTTTTTTTTTATTTTGGAAGTTGAAGATTTTGTATCAAAAGTTTTACAGTGTTAAGATTCTGGTTTTTATAAATTAATGGCCAAGAAAAAATTAGGAAATTTTGAAAATTAGGTTTTGCGGCCACCTTAATATAACATTCTCATCAGTCTTTAATTTTCCTTGTATTTATATGAACTTTTTTTCAGTTGCTACTCTCAAACGATTATATTTATTTTTAAACTTGTAAGTCATTTTTTAAATGAAAATTCAACTGTTTTTTTTAATTCGTCTTTTTGCTTAAAATTCAACTATATTTATATTTATATTAATTTTTTATATAAATTTTTATTTTTGTGTTGAAATTTCGTTTTCTTGGCGTGAAAATTCAACTGTTCTGGTGGAAAATCAACTTCTTTTTTAAAATAAATGTTTTTGTATTGAAATCAACTGAAATCTTTTTTGGTAGAAAATTCAATCATTATTTTGAAAATTCGTCTTTTTGGTTTGAAAATCTACATTGTAAAGTTGACAATTTAACTTTTTTTAATTAATCTATTTGAGTTAAAAACACAACTATTTCAGAATTAAATTAATTTTTATGCAAAATTAATGTTTTTGTGTTAAAAATTCAACTAAAGTCTTTCTTATAATTGGTTGAAAAATTAAATGCTTTTTTAATTCACTTTTTTTGTTTTAATATTTAAGTATTTTTGCAAAAAATTATCTACAGTTGAAGAATCATATTTTTGTGTTAAAAATTCAACTGAAATCTTCCTTAGTTGAAAATTCAACTTTTTTAAATTAATTTTTTTGTTAATTCCAAAATTCAAGTATTTTTTCGAAAAATTATTTTATAGGTGAAAAATGTATATTCTTGTGTTGAAAATTCAAAAGAAATCTTCCTTAAATAAAAATGTATCTTTTTTAGTTTTTTTTTTTTGTTTAAAAATTTAAGCATTTCCGTAGAAAATCATCTTCTACTTTAAAATTCATATCTTTGTGTTGAAAATTCATATTTTCGTGTTGAAAATTTAACTGGAATCTTTCTTAGTTGAATATACAACTTTTTTTAATTTGTCTTTTTGGTTTTAAAATTTATGTATTTTGGCAGAAAATTAACGTTTTTGAAAAATTCGAAATTTTTTGTGAATTCAACTGTTTTTCATTTTAAATTAATTTTTTTTTTAATCACATATCAATTATTATACATTATTCGTTAAGAATTCATCTACTCTTGTTAAACGTTGGAGTATTTGGTTGAAGGCGAACCAGTCTGTTAAAAAATAATTCTTTTTGGTTGAAAATTTATATATTTATTTGAACATTTAATTTTTTTTTGTTTAAAAATTTATTGATTTTTTAAAATGAAAATTTAACTATAAATATTTTTAACTTTTAAATAAAAATTCATATATTTGTTTAAAACTTTAACTGTTTTTGTAAAAGTTAGTTTTTTTTGGTTAAAATTAATTTATGAAACTTAAAATATTAATTTTTAAGCCAGTGCTGAAAATTGATCTTTTCAGTTAAAAATTCGTATTTTTTGGTATAAAACTAACTTTTTTAGTCTTAAATTTTCTATTTTAAAGTAAACTATTTAAATGTTTCGTTAAAAATTAAATTTATTTTTGAAAATTCATATTTTCTGTTTAAAACTTAAACTGCTTTATAAAATACTTATCTTTTGCCTTGACAGTTTAATGATCTGAGTGAAATTTTTTTCCTTCTTGAGTGAAAAATTTTTATTTGTTTGGCAAATTCATCATTACATTTGAAAATTTATGTTTTTAAATTAAAGGTTAAACTATAATTTTCAGGTTCTTTTTTTGTTTAATTTGTTTTTTTGGTATTAAAATTCATCTCTTTGGGCAGGAATTTCATCTTTTTTTGTTGAAATAATAACTATTTCATTTTCTGCCCACGCGATTGTTTTTTTTTTTTGAAATTTTTTTTCAAATGTTAAATCCCGACAAAAATCCTTATATAATTATTCACATGTTGTTAATGTTTTTTTTAAATGTATTCCTTTTTTAATCCACAATAGCAATTTCAGATGAAACACACTAATATAACAAAACAAAAAATGATGTTATATTGTAAAACTTTTTTTAACTCTAACGACAAAAAACACTAACGTAATTCAAAATTGTTAAAATAATAAATAAATCTTGTTCAAGTTATAATGATTTTTGTATGAAAATACCAAATCGATGTGAAGCACCAGCGTAACTAAAAATTGTTAAAAATTATAAAGCTTATGTTATGATTTTTATTTTACAATACCAATTGTTGTTGGTGGGTATGATTTACAAACCTCCTAATGCCTCCTGCGGCAAGATACTTAAGACCTAGCCTTGAGTGTGTGAGAGAGAAAAAGTTAAGTTGAGTTTCGGCGGTAGGAGGGCTCTAGTGCGGGTGTGACCAATGAAAAATTCTTTCACCTCAAA
>JAUELO010011155.1:0-11473 GCA_032357855.1 Amphibolips quercusostensackenii
ACATATCTCAATGTTTTTCGCACTTTCTGGGGAGCCAACCAATTTTTTTACAATACCCGAACCTCAGGGAGACACTTGACTTCAATGGGTTAAATAGCAGAGTAAAAACACTAGAACTGTCGTCTGGGTTAAACCTTAGGGCTCGCTGCAGGTTCTCTTAAAAGTTGTCTATTTCAATTCGCACACTTCAAAATAATATCCAACGTACTAAAAATAATTTTTTTCGGAATGAAAAAATATGAATTCATTTGTTTCCACGAGAAAACGATTTAGCGTCTGCGCGGGTCTAAAATTCAAAAATGTATATTTTTGGGCCACCCTAATGACAATAAACAAGGAAGTGATTGAAAACCGGAGTGGTATGATTTTTGTTTTAGACTATGAAATTACAATTTTTTCTGTTGTGGCTAAAAAAGTAATTAGTAATATAAAAGTGTTTCAATTCACTTTTCATGAAAATTGCAATAGCTGTCCACATTAAAATGATAAGATGTTAGCAAAAGTTGAGACCTAAACCTAAAAAATAGTTCTTGGTGAAAATTTTTTCAGATATGATAAGCTTGTTTAATGAAAAACAGCTTTTGGCGTTAGGAAAAGCATTATTTAAAAGTTTATAATGTTGTAAATTAGAGAACCGTTTTATTGATTGATATAAAATTTGCAGAAAATTTGTTGAACATGCATTAGAACTTTAAAACGTATTGTCGAACATTTCACCTTTTTTTCTACCTGCAAGGGTAAAAAAATATCAATGTTTTTTTAGCAAAAATGGCAAAAAATGACGATTTTTCTAGCTTATTTTTTCGCGTAAAAAAATTTGGAAAACGGAATTATTATTTAAATACATTAGGAACCGAGGAAAATGATCTTCTGGTAATATCATCCTGAAAAAATCATGCCCTTTGGAAATCTCTAATTATTACAAAAAATCAATAATTTTTAATTACCTATTGATGTTAGGAACTAAAAAAATTTATTTTTTTGTCTTATAAATCTAATAGGTATCTTAAATTATGGTCCCAATAATTATGATAATATAATGATAATTATCATTATTTTTTGTTGCAAAAAAAAATCATTAAAATATGAAGATCATTTTGCAACTTTTTCACCCTTTTTAACTAAAACATTTTTGTGACAGCACTCAAAATCATCCAACCGAATCATTCTAGGGGTCAAACTTTATTATACGACTCATATTTTGTAAAAATCGAAAATCGTTTTTATTTTCCAAAAAAAGCCTTTTTTTACACAGCATTTATTAAATGTGTACGTCATACAAAATTATGTAAATATAGCTGTATGAATGTGCGATAGAAACACGTGACATTTTCAAGATTATGTTGTGGAAGACGCACGTTGGTCGTCACGTGAAAATTTTAATTGAAGAAGTTATTTCATAGATTAGTATTTATGGGGTTATTGGAAATGACATTGTAATAGCAAGTAATATGGTAGCCATTCCAAGTCTCTGAATAAATATGTCTATGCTTTATTTGAGCTTCAATTTTTTATGACTTGCTTTTTATAAGTTAATAAAAATGTTTAAACCTTGGTCCAAGGCTTTTTAAAAGTATAACCTAGAACTGCATTTTGCTTTTTTCACAGTTCTTCACATAATTCCTCATTGGAAAAGTCCTAGAATAATTAAAAAATATAGCATAAATATTAATTTTTTTTTAATCATTTAAAGATAGTTTAAGGTATCAATTTTGGGCTTTTAAACTGCTTGAGTGAAAAAAGTATAAGCTAAAATAATGAAAATAACGATTTCCTTGATTTTACCTATACACATGAGAAACACTTATTTTTTGTTGCTTAAATTTTCAAAAGTGATTCTATTAAATAAGCGTTTTCTATTTATGAGTTGTATCTTAAGAGTTGCGTCTGAAATAAAAAGTAAACAGAATGTAACTTTCTGAAAGCAGAAAAATATGTGTTTCTTATGCGTATAAGTGAAATCAACAAAATGCTATTCAAACAATAATTTTTAAAATTTTCATTTGTTTGTTTTAAAGAGCCCCAGACTAACTTTCTGACATCCTTGTAAAACAGGTACTCACTTTCTGCAAAAAGACGGCGTTGTGGTGTGCCAGAAGTAACGGTTAATTTCATTCTGGTTAATGGCGAAGATATCTCCTTTAAAGTACTCTTCTCTAAAGGCTGCAATATCCTTTTAGCGATTCTTACACTTTCGGAAGTACTCCTTGAAGTCATCTTTTAGAATACCTAACAGCTGCTTCGTCGCATTTTGTTTTATTTCCTCTACGGCCTGAAATCGTTTTCCGTTTAGAGATTACTTCAATTTTGAAGAAAGCTATTAATTACAAGGAGCCGGATCAGGACTGTATGACAGCTGCCGAAGTTGTGTAAGGTCGCGTTTCACCAGAAATTGCTGTATAAGCTGCGATTTCCACTAATCAGACTAAAAATTTCCAAAAGAATAGTTTTTGGAATCCCAAAGTCTTTGTTTATTTCCGTCACTGTTTAACAGAGGTTTCCATTAATAAACATTCGCACTAATTTTACATTTTGAGGTGTTTTGACCGTTGCGGGCCTGCCAGAGCGAGACTCACCTTTCAATGAACCACTCTTTAGTCAGAGTATTACTCATAGACTCATCGCCATGCACTTGCCGAATAATAACTATGGTTTACGAACATAAATGATTAATTTTTTGGCAAAATTTCATCCACACCCTTTGTTTGATTCGTTCCGTCATCCTGAAATGCGACGCAACTAGGTACAACTAGGTGCAACTAGGTACAACTAGGTAAAAAGTTAGAATATAAGGTTAAATACTTTTCAGACAGACCTCGTATATTGAAATTATTTAGGAAAGAGTGAAAAAGCATACACAATTGCGTGATCTAGTTTATGCATAGGTTCTTAATAATTTTATGATATTGAATTTATCATTTTTATCATTTTGAACTCGTATAAAAAATGATTTTGCCCTTGAATAGAAGAAACTACATGCGCGCGATTCATGACGTTAATTTTTAATAAACTCGTAATGCTCAGTCATTTTTATTTTCTATCACAGGCAGTGCATGATTCAATCGATCATGACTACGCGTATTGGCATATAGCCTGCAAAGGGTTTTTATTTCGCCTCCTTTTTGAAGAAGAGAGTGAAGCAGTATTTAATTCGTTCTGTTCGACTGAAAATTTGAAATCATATTGAAATTCTAGCGATAAGTGTATTACAGAAGTAGTAACTAAAAATTGAAGCTAAGCAGAAAACGATATTTGCAAATGAAATTAACTTACTGGTATTGGAAATATTCACGAAGAATGTGTATTTTCGAAAATTGAGTCAGGAAAATTTGTATAGTTTGAATCAAAAATGCAAAGTTTTATTGACAAAATTCTGATTCTTCGTATACTTCACTGAAAATCCAATTATATCAGAAATTAAAGGGAATCTGTGAACTAAAATTGTCTCACAGGCGCTGTACCTGCTTATTAAAATAATTAAGGTTTTTAATCAAACTATAGATGGTTTTTTTAGTTTTTTGATGGGGTGAAAAGGCATAAAGCTTCATTGAAATTTTCTAGACAAAATTAGCTATTTAAAGTCATAACAAAGTAAATTTTACAAAACCTGATAAAAACATTGAAAATGATTACTTTTTAATGACTTAGTTTTAAGATCCTAACAAAAAAATACCTCAAATTTAAACACAGTCTGGAAATGTGAAATTTTTAATGCTTCAAGTGAAAGTTGTTTAATTTTGAAACTTTTTAAAAAGACATGCTATAATATCCAACTTTTTTTAAGGCTAAATTTCCTTCAAAGGTTCATAATTTGTGAATTCTTTAATTTTGAATGTTCAAAATAACAGTGATTCTAACTTAGTTTAATTTTTAAAGTCTTTAAAATAAATTGAGAAGTTTAAGAAAAACGCTATCAAAACTGCAGTGAAAAATTAATTTTTTATTGGTATTTTGAGAATTAAAAATCACCAAAGTAGATGGTAGTAGAAAATAATGCACCATATATTTATAAGCTTCTAATTTTTAATTTTCCATCATTAAGGTTTTGATAAATTTATAAATAAAAAATGTTTTATGTATAATTTCATATACTTGAAATTCAGAAGAGTTGTGATACTTTGATTTTATATTTAAAGATTTAATACTTGAATTCAAAAAGTATACTGAAATATTACAATGAGAATTTCGTTGCTAATAAAAAAGTGCTCGGGCGTGCACTGTGATGCAAATCTGAAATTTAATATAAAAAAAGGCATCAATTATTGACAGATCCAAACAGTTTTTTTTTATAGAAAAAAATTGAATTTCTAAAGAAACATACGAAGCGATATCATGAATTCTCTTAATTTTTCGGAAAAAATATTATTTTCCTTCGTATACAGGGTGATTCTTTTATGTTAAGACATCGAAAAATCTCAAGAAATACGCATTTTACGAAAAAAATGTCCTTTATAAAAACTTTTTTTTTTAGGGAAAAGCGACCCCGCCAAAATTACCCTCGCACCCCACCCCCTGGAGGCAGGAAGGGAGGGAGAGGGGGAGACTTTTAAATTTCAAGTGAAAACCTATATTTTTTATTTCAGATTCAGATTCTCCATTAAAAAATATGTAAGTTGTATCCGAAGAAATGTTCTTAAGTTTTTAAATTTTTTTCCCTTTTGAAATTCTTAAGTTACACCCCTTCCGCTCCTAGGGGGTTGGGTTGGAAGTAAATTTTTGCGCCCGAAATGAAACATTTTTATTTCCGAGCAGAAAAGTCAACTCCTCAAAAATTTACCCCACCCCCTAGGGGCGCGGGCGGGAGGCGGCTAACTTAAAAATTTCAAAAGGGGACAAAATTTCAAAAAAAATCTTGTATGAAACTTACGTAATTTTCAATGGAGGATCTGAATATGAAATAAAAATACAGATTTCCATTTGAAATTTTAAAGTACCCCCCCCCCTCTCCTGCCTCCAGAGGGTGGGGTGTGAGGTTAATTTTTGCGAGGTCGCTTTTCGCCTTCAAAAATAAAAAGTTTTTATTGAGGAAATTTGTTTTGTTAGATGCGTATTTCTTGAGATATTTCGATGTCTCAAGATAAAAGAATCACCCTGTATATTTCGAAATAGTTTATTAGACCTATTTTGCTGAAAAATGTCATTACCACTTATTAATTATCTTCGTTATAAATAATCTAAGTGCACTTATAGAATATTTTCATAGTTTTTTTTCAAATTCTTTGTTATCTAATATGTATAAGAGTAGCCTAACAGACTTATTTAAATATATAATATAGTTGATACGTAACGTTTCGCATTATTGTAAAAAATTTAGATAGAAAGTAAAAAATCATCGTCTATTTTTCGCATAGCAAAATTATTCTCTATTTTAAACCTATCAAAATAGTTTTGAAGAATTTCTAAGTTCCAAAAAATTGTTTTTGACCAAAATTATTTTTTATCGTGTATGTTTCATAATGTTTGACTAAACATATTTTGATGCGAAATATTGTTCATCAAATTTTTTATGAAGAATTTAAGCAGATAGGTCGACAATTTCCATCATTCTTTTACAAAAAAATTATATTTATTCTTCAATATTTTTTAAGGTAGCGTATCAGACTAACATAACTATAAAATATTGTAAAGCAGTAACTTTTGTCTTTGTGATAATTAATTATGGAAAATAGGTAGAAAATCTCCTTCTATTTTAACGTGCGAAAAAAATATTTCTTAACTTGTGCCTATTGAAGTAGCTTTTTAGAATTAATAAACTTCAGAAAATCGTTTAAATTTAACATTTATTTTTGTTAAAAATAACTTAAGCTGAAGAATAAAAAATTTCTATATAGTCTTACTAAAGACTTACTAAAATCCAGAATTTACAGGATTCTATTAAGTCTGATAAGCTAGTTCGTTACATGCAAGATCAAAGATAATTTTTTTCGGGGGAAAAGGATGAAAATGTTATACTGGTTAACTTAAGTTATTTCTTATAAACCCAAAATTTAAGCTTTGATCATTTCTTAGAGTTTATATTATGACTGAGAAGCTAGTTTTATACATATTAGACAGCGATGAATTTTTTCCACTACGGGAAGATGAATATAATTTATTTGTTTATTTAAATTATTTATAACCAAACTCAATAACAAGAGTGGACAATATTTTGCAGTTTAGAAAGGCTAGTAAGATATTTTGATACATATAAGGTCGCAAAAAATTTCTTTTTGTGAAAAAAGTATATCAATAGTTGATATGCTTTTAAAATTCGTTCATAATAATAAAATTCTATAAAAAAAATTATTTTCATTCTTTTTATACTCAAGTTCTAATACAAGTTCATTGCAAGTGGAGAAAAATGATATATATTTTTAAATGCACTTTTTTGTAGTTTTTTTTTTAAATAGGGTAAAATTGAAACATTAATATCACTTTTCAAGTTTGTTAAGAATCGTATACTCTTTAATTAGGAAAAAAAAATTTCATGCGGTTAAAATTTAAAAGCTGCAAACCTTTTTAAAGAAAATATTCAAGATTTACACCATTGTGGCGCGTAGTGTGCAAATCATAATTACTATTATTGAATATTTTTTATTCATGAAACAGCTATAGACTACCTTTCTTTAATGTTTCGTGTTTTTAAAATGTTGTTAAGTTTTGTATAACCTCTGGAAATTACACATAATCAGTCAAATTAAAGTTTGTCCTTAGAGAAAATTAACAAACATGGGTATTATTAATTTATGTATATATGTTAGATATGATAATATATAAAATTATTTAATTCGTTTTAAAAGTTTTTTAAACTCCTAATATTCAAAAAATTGCTACTATGAAATTTTAAACTGTTTCCGTTTTTAGTAGGAAGTGTCTACACGTACTAAAAAAATGCGGTTATTTGTAACCATATTTCGGTACAAATAGCCCGTTTTCCAGCTCGGTACACGTAGCCACGGCCTTTTTAGTATTAGAAAATAAAAATCGGTAAAGGTGAGCGCGCGTGTGCTTTTTTACTGCTAGTAGTAAAAAAGACGATGAGCTTTTCGGTCTGGTATATAATTTACTGTGAAAAATCTTACTTAAAAGCTTAAAATATTTGTATTTGTTCATCATTTTTCTTACTAGACGTGTGTTACTCAGACTTTTCTTCACGAATAATACAAACATCAATCTATCAATCCAAACTCATAACGATTTTAAAAAATTTTTACTTATTACAATTCATTTGGAATCTAGATGAACAAATAATGTTTTCGAAATCAAATATTGATACATAAAACATATACTGCATATGTAGATAAGCACTTTGAAACGTGATGGAAGTGGGACATCGTATTGGATGAATATTGTTTAGACCAGTGACATTTAAGGTTTGTAAATAGGTCGTGCCTAGTTTCCACAACAATGTTGTTTCCACTCTTTTTCTTCACGTCAAATGACGACGTAACGTCGACCTACTTTGTTTTGAATTCCCCTATGTATGTTTATTTTAATTAAATAATTGAACCCTACGTGCTGTAAATTGGTTTTGCGCGTCAAAAACTATGTTTGAAAAAAGTCTTATTTTCGTAATTTTAATATTTTCGTTAATGTAATTTTTTACATTTCTAAAAGCCTTGAAAGACTCCCTATATTTTGACACATTTTTTTTTCAGCCCCGTCATAGATTTTTTACGTTTAGTAGACTTCTGTTTTCAAACAATTATTTTAGATCAGATAGAAATGTAGATCGAATTTTCTCATGTAATCTAGAAAGATACAACTGGAGAAAATACGCTAGAGAAAAATTTGATTAGTTATTAGGAAATCATAATTCAAAGAAATCGAAAACTTCGTCTTCAACAATTGTTTTTAAAAATGAAAGGATTTATTGATGTTTTAACACTTTTGGATACCTGAAGGATCGTGGCTTACACCTAAGCCTTCTTTTTAATCTAAAAAAATGAGGAAAATTTTTTTCACTGAATGACACAAAATAAGGCAATGTAAATTTAAAAAATAAAAAATAACATTTTTTTACCCTAGTGTTGGTGGCGAAGTTAGTTTGTACACTTGGAAAAAAAGTTTTTTGATTTAAAGACAAATTTTTTGAATAAAAAAAGTATTTATAATTATTTTTAGTATTCTGTTGTCGTAATTAATGCAATTGAAGAGTGTACAAAGTTAAAATGCAACGTTATAAAATAAGAAGCAACCCTTTTTAGGAGCATAATACGACTTATTAAGTATAGACATTTTAAAATTTTAAAGTAGAATAATTACTAAATTAATTTTTTATACAATATAGTTATTCTGATCCACTCTTGTGAGTGAAAAGTAATCCATTTGTTCAATTAAACTTTCCAAAAAAAGAAAATAGGGCGACTATGACGTAATTTTCGAGTATCTTTCTAGAATTTTATGCAATTAAAATGAAAGATTTAAGCCTAAATTATATAACATTTTTTGACATACAAGTATGTTATAAAGAAAACAAATTTTATTTTTTATGAATTATTAAGAGTGAAAAGGGGAAATTTATCTAATTTAAGGGTATTATTTTCCATAGTTTTAGAGTGAAATAATATTGCTACACAATTTACGCCTACAATTTTCGTTTCAATTTCATAACGTTTAGAATTATGAGGTGAATTTTGAAGAATTTAAGGGTAAATTCATTTGTAAAATTAAATGTTAAGCTTTCGTCTTGTTCACTTGGTAGTTCTAGATCGTCTCGGTAAAGCTTTTACAATCATTATTAAAAATGAGAGGATTTATTGATGTTTTATTACTTTTGGATACTTTGAGGATCGTGGCTTACACGTAAACCTTCCTTTTAATCTAAAAAAATTAGGAACATTTTTTTCACCAAGTGACACAAAATAAGGCAATGTGAATTCAAAAAATAAAAAATAACATTTTTTTAACACCTTATTGGGCAACCTAGTGTTGGTGGCGAAATTGAATTGTACACTTAAAAAAAAAGATTTTTCGGTCCAAATAAACATTCTTTGAATAAAAAAAAGTATTTGGCTCTCAGTCGAAGAAATTTCTTATGAATGAATAAAATTCCGTAGTTTAATAGAAATAGGTTTTTGTTTCAGTGAAAATTTTTCTTGGATGTAAAATGATTTTCTTCACTTTTGACTTATTTTTAGTTAAATGAAAATAATGATGATCGAGGAACGGTTTCTTTAAATCAAGCAAATATTTTTCTTAGTGAAACTTGAGGACTGGGTAAAGCTTAAGAGCGTATAAGTCGTTTTTTAATTCCAAGTAAAGAAATACTTTTTCAATCCGGATATCGACGATACCCCACTACTATAGTCAATGCTTTCAGAGCAGCTATTGTCATGTAGATTGAAAATTCCAAATAAATCTTTCTCATAATAGGCATCTATGGAACAGTTTGGTTGGCAATTGAAATACTCATATCCACCTCTGACATTTAGTTTCTCGATTATTTAAACTTCTATTAACCGTTCAACAATAACATACATTGGATTATTAAATGTTACAGTATTTTAGAAATTACTAATCTGGCAACATTCTCTGGCGAAGATAAATGCTTAAATATAATTTCTAACGCCACGAGAAAGTTGTACTTTTTCGGTAAAAAAAGACTTACCAAGAAATTAACCCATCACTCGCAATGATCTGCTACGAAATAAAATTGTTTTTTTTTTAATTGAAAGTGAAAAGTATCAGAGATTGGCCAAGAAATTTCTTAAATTTACCCCCAATTATAGTATTCTAAAATGTCTAGAATTTTTCTATAATTTATCATAATTTTACAATAAATTTCAAAAATGTTTAGAATTTTCCGGAAATTTCGTATTTATTTTGTCTTGAAACAAAGAATTTCTGCATTTCATAGTGAGACAGAAGACCCCCAAAAGTGACAAAAAGTATACTTTCATATCTAGAAAAATTAAACGCATTTGGTCAAGTATTACGTTGTGAAAAGGTTCCTAAACAGCAATAGCAGATCTCGATTTTTAAAAAAATATTATGCATTTTATATTCCTTGCATAGTTTAATTTTTTCTTTTTAATTTTCCCATTTCGGTTTTAAATCAAAAGACCTACACAAATTCGGAAAAAAGTTGAAAACCCCACAAAGTATCTATCAATATTTGTAGTAGAACATTTTGTCGATCGACTACTACTTTTTTCAGACTTGCGCACAATTTCGATTCGTCACTCCCTATCATTCCCCTTCAGATCAAAGTTTAATTTTCGTCAATGTATCATTTATGATGAACACCTAAACATAAAGCTGCCCTACTTTGCGCCTTTCCACATTTGTGAAAGAAAATCGTTTATATACGTATCAGCGCTCCACAGTGATCTACTTCTAAATGGATTTTGATGTTTTTTTTTAGAAGCGCTCAGAATAAATTTCCTAAAAGCTTCGCTTCTTATATATTAAAATTTTTTTGTGTGCAAAATATGAAAAAGATAAGTAAGAAATTCATCATTTTTAAAAATATGATATTATTCATTATAATTTTTAATATTTTATTATAACATCTGCACTCATAGGATATATAATATTCAACTTGATTATTGTGAACAATTATCAAAAAAAGTCTGGACGTTGGTGCCCAACTGCTGAGTTTTGTTTTTGCGTCTAAAATTTGTTAAATTTACTGCTAGATCGATTTGTAGTAGCGACTTATCAACATACATTAATCATTTCTATTGTTATCAAAAATATTCTCAATTATACAATTTTTGTTTTTATCTCTGCGCCATACTTCTCTTTCTCATTGAACCAACATGAAAATGTTTCAAAAATAATTATCAACTGCGAAATGTTGTTACGAGTATATAAATTCAATTTTTTATAAGAAATATTTTGAGCAAATGTCCTTAATGACAATGTGCATTTGAACCAAAAAATATCCTTCATAATAGGTGCAGATAGTTCTGGAATTTATTATGTATAATCAATTATCACAATCAAAAATCAATATAGCTATTAATTATTAACCGATTTAAACAAAATTTTTTTTATTGGAAAAAAATTAAATTCTTAAGAATTTTAATAAGTAATATTTTAAAATTCTTGAATTTATGGACAATTTTTTCGAAAATAAAGTTACAAAAAAGTGCATTTTTCAGAAAAAGAATTTTTTACTTAGCTCCTAACACATAGATATATTTAAAATAGACTTTTATTACAATTTAAACATATACAAAAAGAAAATAATATGTTTATTGCACAGTTTAGTTTTTATAAACCATTTTTATAAACAAATAGAAAACAATCATCCTTTTTCACGGAAAAGTTATCTCGTATGTATTAAAGTAGCTTTTTAGAAATATCAAACTGCATAAAATGCTTAATTTTCTACATTAGGCTTTGTTATAAAAAATATAAGTAAACAAATACAAAAATTTTTTTAGCAACAAAATAGTTATTTTCTTCTTCGGGTCCCTATCATGTCACATGCGGCAAGTCTCTCTGCGGCAAGTCATACCTGCAGCATGTCACACTTGCGGCATCT
>JAUELO010011181.1:0-11472 GCA_032357855.1 Amphibolips quercusostensackenii
CATCTCTCACCAGTGAAAAGGAATTCGACCAGTAATATTTTTGTATCTAGTCACAGGGGTGCCTTCCCGCCCCCCACGATCGTTGGAAAAGGGTAGAGAGTTTAACCACGGGAGAAGCCGATAGATAGAGATGCTGCAGTTGTGACATGCCGCAGGTGAGACTTGCCGCAGAGAGACTTGCCTCATGTAAGATGAAAGGGGTCCTTTTAAAAAGTTTGTGCTAACTGAAGATATCGTTTTAAAAATCTGCACAAAATCATGAAGACTTATTTTCATATGTAGCAAAATATTTTTTCTAGCCCTAATCCAAATTCAAAATTATTTTCTTTAGGCCCACCCTGCTCATCAACCCCTCCCCCCAACTCCTCGCGCAGTCCCGTTATCAGTATTTGCAATCTAGCGCAAATTAATTTTTTGGTGGTTGTAGTTATTCACCATTAAAATGTATGATTGATTTTATTAACGGAAAAAATCTGCACAATATACTGAAATAGGGAATTTTTTTCGGCATCCGAAAAATTCGGGTATAATATCAGAGAAATTCTGAAAAAAATCCAACGAGTATAAATATGAGCCAGTCTAATGTACATAGGTATTAGGTTATGATAAGTATTCTTATGGCTTATTTTAGCATGTAACCAAATGTTCTTCCCTTCTCTTCCGTCTGTATTAAATATTATTGTAAATTCTTATCAAAATGATCTTTAGTGATACAAATTTAAAGTTTTCCAACCTATTATTTCACAGGGTCATGTATTATAAATTTAAAATATATTTTTTTTTGACAATAGACAAGACTTTGTAAAAACTTTCCGAATATAAATTATCAGAATAAAGCATTTTGAAACAGTTCAACGGAAGGTATACCTAGAGGATTATTTTGTAATTTTTTAGGGTAAATAAAATATTATTGCGCGTGTAGCTTGTGGAAAAAAGTTATACATGACGTAACATGCTTCGTGGCTGCGAATAATATATCAAATTTTATTTAATACTCTCTGAATTGTACTGTTTTACAGCCTTAAAGTAAGAAGGATTAGGATGATTAAATAATAAGATAAAAATTGTACGAGACTGATAAAATTCGAATTCAAATTTTTAAAACATGTGCCGTAAATAACAAGAGGATCTGTGATAGCGAGCAGTATATATATCGGAATATCTTGTACAATACGCCATGTTGAAATAGTTGTGCTCTCCTAAAATTTCTTTGAAAATCAACGGCACATCTCATTAAGAAAACATGAAGATCATTCTGGGATCCTCTTTCTGGATCGTCGGTCTTGCAGTCATCCTTAATTCTATTGGTAAATATATAATTAAATACATATTTATTTCTTTCGCTTGTGGCATATATTTTATCAATCAAAAGATCTTTTTCTCCCATTGTGTGAAAAGTCATACTTCTCACGTAACCACACTTTAGAAAAATTAATATGTAAGGAGCGTGTGGAGTATGTTGGAGGGCTTAAAATAAAATGTTCCATAACTAACACAGGACAACCAGAGTTAATTTTTTTCTGTTTCCAAAAGACTGAGCTAGGTGACCCTAAAGGATTTTTAGGTCTGGAAAGCAAATCCCATGTCTGGATTTTTCCTATAGGCCAGAGTTTTGAGACATCCTGACCTAAACGTAAAAATATTGCCATTTTCAGCCATATTGAAAACAGTATAACACAAGCGGCGATTTTTTTTAAACTGCTCCGGCCATCGTTCAGCATTTCTTTTTAACTTTTGTTTTAATTCTAGACCATCCTGAATCCATTTTTCTTTCTTTGTAATATAGCACATTAACAATTTCTGCTCCACACTGAAAAACTAGTACAGAAGGCGAAGTAAGCGAAGGAAATTGTGATATTTGATTGATATAGGTTAAAAGCTAGTTTTTAAAATAATTTTGTTAGTTTGTTTCAATTTCTGAAACTTTAAGATATTGACATAAAAACATGACTCAAACAATTTTTTGATTTAAAAAAAAAAACACGATAATTCTAGATAAGGATTACACAGGCATACAAGAACAGTGTGCAAGCCAAAAAAGCGGCCTGATTAGCACTGTAGTATTGGTTTAGCATATTCTGAATCTGCTTTGATTAGAATTTTTTACCTACGAGTTGTTTTTGATTTTGAATTTTTATTTCAGGTCAAATTATAACAAGTAGGCCACCAAAAAAAGAACGCCTTTTTTTGCCACGCAATGAATTCATAGTAGCCTTTATGTTTAAGAAATTCAATTTTTTGTCGCTTTTTTTATTCCGTGAACCTATCTTTTTTAAATAGCAGTGAATAAACTTTTGAAGCTGATAAGGAAACTTCTAAAAATTTCAAAACGTTTAATTAAATTAAATCTTTAGTATATATAAAGTCGTTATCATGACGCAATAAAACCCAATTATCTGGAAGCTGTGGTTAACTCTTGTCATTACTTTCAAAGATAAGGATTCTTAGTAGCTTTTTATATTTAGCAACTATTCGCAATTAAAAACCTCATTTATAAAATTTTGATGTATCGAAAACATTCATACAACGAATTTCTTTTTAGAAAATCAAAATTCTTTAAGACCACCTTGTCCAGTCTTTGGGTACACATTTTATCGGCCTGCGTTAGGAAAAAAATCTGATTGTAATGTTTGTAGTTTTTAAAATAAGTCTTACATTATCAGGGGCCAAATGTCACTACTTTAAACGGTTTTTCAACTATGTCATTATTTCACGTTTAATTTTTTCATTGGTGTTGAATTTGTATTATTGTTCCCCGTACATTAGAATACAGCAGTTGTCACATTACTGTCTGCTTATCTTCACAATGTTAATATTGTAAAATAAGAAGGATACAATTTAATTTATGTAAGTAATTCATGGATAAATTTTAAAGTTTTTCCGAAAAGCCTAAATTTCCTATGAGCAGTTTCTTAAAACTTCAGACCTAAATATTAATAGAAAAAAATTATTTGTGCGATTTAACTCATGTTAATGTTCAAACTCGCAACTCATAGAAGTGATGAATTGTTTTTGAATTTTCACATCGACTTCTTCAATTATTTGTTAAATTTTGCAGATTATTTACAAAAATACATTAATATCCAATAATATTTTTATATTATTGAGTCCTAGCTACTTGTTCGTGACTTTGCTGAGAATACATTTTTTTCGCGTTGCTCCCTGGAATACATACAGCAAGGTAATGCCCCGCATGTGACGTTTATATTTATTTTAACTCAGCGCCAGGTAATTTACCTACTTCATTAATAATCAGAACGTTTATAGATTAAACTTATAATATCAGAAGCCACCTGTTTCTGCAAAGACTTTTTTTCATTATCACTCTTCTGACCCACGTTAAATGTTTGGTGACCATTCACTCAGTAAGGGTCCTCTGCCAAATCAATTTATTGACTTTTTCTATAATTGATCGTAAACCAGGCAAAGCAGTTAGTCCTTTTTATAGAAAATCTGAAAAATTTGTGATTTGCAGGGTTCTATAGCTTTAGAAAAAAGCCCTTAAGTTTTGTTCAGGTTTTCGTCCGTTTGTCGCACTTTATTTCAGGAGAAGAAATATGGGGAGAAAACGTGATGAAAGTAAAGGGTAATTAAGGTGGTAGAGTGGGGAAATGGGAGAAGAGAGAGTATGAGAAGCAAGGTATAAAGGGGGAGAGATAATATAGGAAGCAAGGGGAAATATGAAGAGAGAATAAAGGAACAAAAAATAAGGAAAGATGTGATATGAATAATAAAGGAAAACGAAGAGATGTAGAGCAAGTATAGGAAAATTCGGAAGGGAAAGTAAAGGGGAGTAAGAAAAATTATTGAAAGTCAGGAAGACAAGAAATGGAATTAAAAAAAGGGCAAGTAGAATTGTGCGAGAAAAAAGAGTAGGAAAAGTAACAGCTGAAGAAAGAAAACAGTGAAAGAGAAGCGTTAGCTGGAAAGCCAGAGGTGGGGGAAGTAGAGGAGGAAGTAGAGGTGAAAGAATTTGGTAAAGGAAGGGATAGCAAAGGCTTAAGTTAGGGGCAAAAATGCAAGTCTGGAGAGAGAGAAGTAGGAGAAGTAGAGGAGGGAAGTTATTGAAGGTAGAGCTACAAAACTCTTTTTTGTAGGCACGTGGCACCTACTTTTATTAATTTTTTGCTGGTTTCTTACAATGTTCATGCTACAATATATAAAGTAAGGAACTAAATAAATATCTAATTTCCGATCTATATTTCATGTTCCGGGTTCTTAGCTCATTATCTTCTTTTTTAAGTTCTGCTGAACAATCTTTAAAGGGGTAAACCACGGTTAAATTTGAGAATCTGACAGGGTGGGACTCATTTTTGGAGAAGGAGCTTAATACAATTACGATAGAATTTCACTTAGGTGCGTTCGTTTACTCGTCTAATTGTATTTCGCACCTTCTCTTTCAGATCACCTATCGTAGATGTTTAAAGAACAGTGACGGAAGCTAGATTTTTGAGTAATATTAATGTTGTACTCATCATCACAAAATAATATAATAAACAAAAGAAATAATATGTCATGTATTTACTCATTTTTTAAATTAAAAATTGCTTTTGCAAAAACGGACCAATGTTTCTCTAGCCTGCGCTTATAAAACCTTCCGAAGGTTTGCTTAGGTGCCGTCTATCCGGCTGTCTTCTTAATTAGGTCAATGTAGACCCCACTTCTTTTGTCGGCGGGTTTCAGGCATGGCGTGTGCTGTAGGGTGTTAACTTTAATGTATCTATGCCTCTTTTTTGGAGGACCTGTTGATCTAGGAGCTTTAAGACTCTGTTGTGATTGCCATACGGAGTTTCTTCTACAAGACGAAGAGGCTTCATGTATTTGCTTGTATACTGCGCGTTCTATTGAGGTATGTTACCTGAGCTAATGCTACGCAGATCGACGAATCTTCTTAAAAGAAAAGAAGCAACGGTTTTAGTTGTACCTTTCTTACACCAGAGGTTTTCAGTTGTGCTGGTATCCAGAAGTGGTGTCTCAGAACCGTCTTGGGGTCACAAATTGCTTCGTATTTGGGGCGAGGTAGCCAGGATTTAGCAACCCCCTTATAGAATCTCTTCACATCTTTGTTCTCTCCTATATCAGGCCCTAAATTTAGGGCCCTGCCAACCTCAGAGAGTTAGCGAAACCGTGGGTAGCTTTCTTCACAACTTCGTTGGAAAGAAATCTCAAAACATCTGGAATGCTGAATATAAAAATCGGAGTGGCAGTCTGATGATAAAAATGCCACTATTTCTTTAGCGTAGACTTATATTGTTCCAGACAGTTTTCAGCCAGTAATACGATACTGATCTTGAGAGTATCTAGTGTCATTCTCTTTAGAAAAAATGCTTGCTTAATAATATTTCTTCTACCAGAGAACGTTTGGACCGTAGTAGATGAGGTTTCCTGTTAAAAGAAGAAAGAAAGCTTTCACTCGGTTCAGCAACATGGCAGATGACTTAAACATTGCTTTTCATTGAGAAAATAACGCTTGACATGACCAGCTTAGAACTAGAATTATTTCCCTTGCGCGATCTTTCTGTATTTTCTTTAGTACTTTTGGTATCAACGCAAAAAGAGGGAACACGTAAGAAAAAATATTTACCTTAGTCCAATGTAAATGCGTCTATCGTGAACGATTCTGGGCCTTTTTTCCGGGAGATATATCTCCAAAATTTGCAGTTGGTTCGGCTAAAAAAAAGAATAACTTCAAGGTAATCAAAGTAAACACATAATTTACTAAAGGCTTTACGAGACAGACATGTTGTCTCTACTGTCAGCTGCCTTGATTTAGGATTTACAACTATATTTCCTGATGACTTAATGTAAGAGGCGAAAATGATTACATCGTGCTGTTCTCACTACTTAAAGCTTTTCTTTACAGTATAACTGAAATTTTCAAAATGTATTTTACCCATAAGATTGATATAAGCAATTGCTGTAGTGTCATCTATTCGTAAAAGTACGTCTCAGTGTCTCAGGCCTCTTGCAGAACACTCAAGCCCAAAGAACGCAGCCGAAGGTTTTAGTTAATTGATAGAATATTGTCGTTTTTGTAAACTTAAAAATTTATGGGTCCTCTTATTTCTACAGCAAGGTTCTCATGCTTATAATAAAGCGTCAGAAAAATTTTCTAGAACAAATTTATAACTTTTTGTAGGATTATCCAACGATTCGATGTTATGGCTCCACAAAGCAAGATTTTTCGTTACATTACACAATATTACTATGTGTGCTTTGTAGTTGTCATTGATATTTCCAGAGCTAAAAATTCTTCTTGTTCTAATCTCTTCATGAAGACTCAGCCATATTAAGTTGCGAGGCATATGGACCCAAGGGTTTCTACAAGGCATGCAAAGTCACAAATTTTGCACTGGGATTTAACTATAAGCTTATAGCGAAGGTTAAAAGTTATACCCTTATTATACCCTCTCTCTTCGGGCAACTTGATCATCCTATCAATTAAATTTAAAACAGATCCCATAAATTCATGTTTTTATGCTGAAACCAAACTACTTTCTTCCCTGTTTAAGATAAATTACAGATGTTCTAGCAAGTGGACTCTATCTTGTAATTTTTGCAGGCATTATGTCCTAGTATACCTAAGTAAGAGAAAGTCATCTGTGTGGATAACAGGTAAGCAACCTTGTTCACTTATCCGAGTTATAACAGGCTTCATTATGTTAGTGAAGACATATGGAAACGTGTTTAACTCAAAGGGTAAACAGTTAAATTTGAAAAACGTACTTTTAAAACAAAATAATAGTGATTTTTACTGGATTCAGCTACTGAAATGTGGTAATATCCTTCTTGAAGGTCGAGCTTCACCCTGTAGTGATATTTCTGTATCAGATCACAAGCTAATCTCATATCATTTAATTTAAAATGTTTAGTATCTATGAATTTTTAAAATTTTTTAAAGATTCAAGATAAATTTACTAGATCCATTTGGCTTAGGTGTGATGAAAATGCTTAAGAGAAATTCACCCTCGCATTTTTGAATCGCGCCCTTTTATAGAAGTTTTTCTACATGATTAGTTATTTGTGATTTTTCACTTTTTGACTAGCGTGATTCCCCTGATGCCATATACTGAAATAGGCGACAAGCAAAAGGAATGACGTAACCATCTACCCATGATAGAATAGTTTTGTTATATGTCACATTTTTACATAATAAAACGAACTGTTTCAGTAGACCAGAACGTACACTTACCGTCATTGTTAATGACGCCTTTTTGATATATGAGTTTCTGTTTCCTGGATTGTTGTCAAAAAAATTGTTATTCTTTTGGCTGTAGTTGGTTTGTTTTCATGTTCCCCGTTTTCGGTTTTAAACTCTTTAGAACAGTGTTTCAAGGATTTTGCGGCTATCAGCATTCAGCTAGATCTTTACCAAACAATCACTTGTCTGCTATAGTAGAATTTAGCATTTTTAAAGATAATCACACGAGTTTCCAGAGTTTTATCGCGCTGAAGATCAACTAGGCTACGTCCTATGTCACTGGGCTAGATATTATAGAAAGCGAATTCAGAGAACTGCCTTTAAAAAGGTTTGACAGCGTTAAACCTAGTTCAGATAAGCAAGCTGTCACTTTCTGTCTCTTTTCGGAAATAGTCTAGTCCCTGCTGACTAATAGTTCTAGTATCGTGGCCTTCACCTCTGAATTAAGTTTTAAAGGCTTAATCGGGACGCAGTTTACGGATCTAAGATATTTTTTGAATAACTCCTTGCGTTAGTTATCAGGAAGACAATTTTTTGAGAATTACTTTCTATCGTACGACAATGTCTTTATGGATTGCTGTGCCTGGTTGTTTGTCTATATCAAAGCGTTTGTCGATTATTTTAAGGACCTCAAGATTCAAAAATAGGTTCTCATGCCTTTTTGTCTCACTTTTCACGCATGATGACGCCCCCCCGTTGATCACCGATCTAAACTGCATCTGATGAGGTACTCTATAATGTTTGCCGCTTTACAATTTTCCCTGTTTGGCTGTAGACCAGTAAAGGTGTGAGACTGTAAGACTTTTCACGACTTTGTCGATAAGACAGAGGAGTCCTATTGCAAGTCATGCCTTGATTTCGTCTATCGCGATGAGAAGTCCAGCTTTGATATTTATCGTAACTTCGACGATAGTGGTGAAAAGTTCAACTGCAAGACTTATCTCGTCTTTGGCGATCACTATGGAGTGTTCGACTGCGATGATCATAATCACTTCTTCCACTTCTTGATGTCATTGGTCAAAATGGATCTACAATAAAATTGTTCCAGGTAATGAAATGTACTTGACATCATTAACCTCTGGACTATCCTTGCCCAAAAAGGATATTGCGAATACTTTTAACTTGTACTGTATTCGCATTATCGAACAATGAAAACGATAAGTTTTCAGATGCGAATTTTTTCCTAAATTAATTTGTCAATTGCGTGTTCAAGTGAGAAAAGCGTGGTGTCCCATCATTTCTTAAATAGCACAAGGGACTACGTAAACGTTGTTTACATAAAAAGTAGTTCGCAATATAATAAATTTTTATGTTTCTTTCTATCTTTTCTCATTGTTGGTTAAGAAATGACGCTTGGTCTGAGGCGTGGTGGAAAAAATTGTTTACTGTTGGTAACGTTAGGTTACACTTACGCTTCCTGTAAAATCGACTCAATTCTTTTTCCTGCTTCTCTTGTTTTCGCCTTAATCGCTTCAGCTCTTTTAAGACACTTTCCTGTTTCTCCGGCGCTGAGTTTTGACGCTGGTTTTTTATTTTTATTATTAGACAAATATTTAATCGAAAAGCAATGTGGTTTTCTTTGCGCACAAAAAATTAATTAAGATCATAAGCCGGAGACTCAAAACATGCAAAAAAGATAGAGAACTGAAATATTTTTTACTTTCTTGCTTCAAATATTTTGGCGTTAAGAGCATGGGAGTAGGCAATGCGATTGGTTATCTGGAAAAAACGGCGCGAAATAGAATAAAACTGCTCTGCTGAACGCTTCTCCACATAAATAGAAGATTGTTTTTTTTTAAATTAAATTTCATTTTTTTTCTTGAAAATTCAACTGTTTCATAAAAAGCTAAATCATTCAGTATAAAATACTATTTAGACGTAGTAATTAATACTTCGGAATGAAAATTAAGTTATGCTTTTTTTTGCAGAATTGAGTTCGCAATCAGGAACTCCTGGGCAACAAGGACGTGGTAATCTTAGACTACAAGCACAAATCCCAGGAGGACTTCCTTACAGAAAAGTACGATGTCCGACAGAAGCACAGCAAAGATTTGATAACCTTATTCTGATGAAAGATGCTCATGGAGAATACGTAAATTGTACACAGGATAAGATTTTGTTAGCAAGAGGTCCTCTAATCATTGGACATATCTTAGATGGTGACATCCATCCAATATCTAGTATGTTTGGCAGTGAAATTATATATGACGAATCAACCAGAAGAGCAATTCCAGTCGGTAGGGGTTACCTCCGGGAACATTTTGGCGTGTATTCCCCTGTGCCTGCTGAAGTTCTCCGTTCAAATGTAATTCATCCGTTTGGCATGTACAGCCCAGCAAGACCTGGAAGCCCAGAAACACCTAGAAGCCCATCAAGACCTAGTAGCCCCGGATCAGACTCTGACATCGGCTTCGACTCCGACTCTGACGCCAGTACTTCCAGCGGCTCCACTTCTACCAGCCGCTCCACCAGCCGCTCCTCTAGCTTCAATTCTAACCATCCTTTTAGCGGCTCAATAAGTCCCAGAAGAAAATGATTAGGATCTTTCTTCACTTCATACTTTGTTATAGCTTTACAAATTTTCTGCTTCGCAATACTAAACAAAGTTTAAAGTTAGATGCATATTTCTAGAAAAGGCTACATTAGGGGAGCCGCAGACTTACTAAACTACAATGTGTTCAAAATAGTAGAATTCAAGGATGGGACTTGATTACCGGTAGTGCGAGCAGTTGCTTCCTTCGCGCGAACTACTTACTGTTGAAAAAAAAAATTGTAAATTAAAATAATTAGAGTGCATTACCTTTCTTAGATTGTGATTAGAAAATAAAAAAATAAAAAAATTAAAAAGTCGGCTAGTATCTTCAATCCCAGTTGGAAATTATTATACTTTTAATGCACTTTAAGTTTTTCCTTATTACCGAAAATATTAACAGATATTCATTAACTTAGTTTTTACTTCTTTCTAAATATAAAAAAAAAATTAATTAAGATATTTAAACTATAACTAAGTCATGTTTTCATGATTACAGTTTTGGTAACAGACCTTAATCTCATCACAATATAAGCGTCGTCCCTTGCAGGTATAGGGAAATAGCATTTCGGCTTTTTTAAACTTTTTAAATTTCTCTTTTTGATTATACCTCGATTCATTAATTTTAAAGTTATTATACCTGTATGCTTATTTTTTAAATATTATTTTAATAAATGAATTGCTGTAATAAAAA
This sequence comes from Amphibolips quercusostensackenii, assembly GCA_032357855.1. Classification (NCBI taxonomy): domain Eukaryota; kingdom Metazoa; phylum Arthropoda; class Insecta; order Hymenoptera; family Cynipidae; genus Amphibolips; species Amphibolips quercusostensackenii. Next base: position 10,426 of record JAUELO010011181.1, read on the forward strand.
AGACGTTATTTTTTGTTGAATATTAGACCACGGAGCCTTCAAAACGTGCATGTTAATTTACATTTTTGCGTACAACCACCAAAAATTACCTCTCTTTCGTTGAAAATTGATATATTCAATTGAAAAAATCATAAGATTTTTAAAATCATTATTATTTAGTCATTAAATTCGAAAGATTGTCTCTTGATAGCGTTTTCTACCAGAAATTGACACTTTTAATGAAAAATCATTATGTATCTTATATTGGACAAAAATATGATACATATTAATTCTAAAGTTAGGAAATTTATTTTCATCTATTATTAAAAATATTGTCGCTGCTTTTCTATTATTTTAAATAATAAATACTATGAAAGACAGGAATTTTATATTAATATTGTATTTCAATTTAAAAAATAGTATTCCTTAGAATCATCAGAATCCTTTAGGTCCCTGATTTTCTTTTAATCCTCACTAAAGTCATTCTGGACAATTTCAAATAAAAATTTTTTTGACTTTAATAATTTTTAATTGCGAATGAAACAAATTTAACTGAATATTTTTAATTTGAATCGTTCAGAATTTTATAAATTTGAATATAGAACCTAAAATAATAAACAATTCAAAATTTAAATGTTGAAAGACGATTTCAAGTTTAAATTGTTCAAAATGGTACTAAATAAATTAGGGCTTAATGTTTTGGTAATTTGAAGTTTGAGGTGAACATTACTAAATTATTAAAAATTATTCAGAATCACGAATTTTCAAAATTTTTAAATTTAAATTTAAAAACTTTGTTAATACAATAATTGCCCTTACGATAAAATATTTTAGGGAAACTAGTATAGGCCTATATGATTTTGCTATAAGGAATTTCCTATAATTTCTTCGTGATTATAAAAAATTAATAACATGAAATCATTATAAAAAATTAATAACATGAAATCATTATAAATTATAATTGTAAGATATTTATCATTAAAATACAACTAAGAAAGCTACTAAAGGAACCAACGTAAAATTTGGACAAAATGAAAAGAAGAATATTATTTTAGACCACTCATAATC
>JAUELO010011195.1:0-11471 GCA_032357855.1 Amphibolips quercusostensackenii
AAAAGTGTTCTTAGGTAGCGCACATGGCTGGAGGCCAATACCTTTCTTATCCTATCACGAGAATACTTTCCTCTGGAGCATGAATCTGAACGACCTCGTCAGAACAAGCGCCGAGTCCGAAGTGTTGAAACGAGTAAGACCTGTTGTACGTACCACCGGCTCTCCGCGACAGTCGAGCGCGCTATGCCCTGATTGGCTGAAAGTCCCTACGCTGGTCTTGAGGGAGGGGTGTTTGTTCTCCCTCCTTGATGCGAATATTCGCCACGCGAGATGGCATGTCAAAAGATAGTATTGTAATATAAGGTTATAAGAGTTAGTACATATCTCATGCCGTGTGTTAAATTGGTATTTATGTACAGTAGGATAAGCCTGCACGTTGCAATATATTCTCTATTTAAAATATTTCCGCTAAACGCAATTTTGATGATATTTTTCTTTCCATAACACTATATAATTAATTTATCACACGCCATCTTACTTTCATTCGTACCAATAGAAATTCTGCTGTAGTGTCAGCTCCTGGAAAGAAGAAACATGTTGCAAACATGAAATTTAACTTTTATATTCCATGGATAAAAAATTCTGTGTAATACAATTCCGAATTTGATATCCAAACATTTTTTGGTAAATGGATCATTTTGGGTCATGTGTAATAGCATGTAATATTTTACATAATTCTGAAGGAACTTAGACATTTCATAAAGCCTTTTTGTTAAATAGTTTTATATAGTAAAAGACATGTAAAGTTTCCCTGAAGAGGTTGTTGAGCAAAAGCTTGATAGAAATGAAATATAAATACGCATGATCAGTAAATCAAAAACCCTGCATCATTTATGTCACAGAGAAAGTTAATGCGAATGAAAAATGTGCAAAGAAGTAACTTCATATTTCGGCTATAATAGGAAAAAAAGATTTTTTATTGAAAAATAAGTAAAATTGTATGATATATGTTTTTCCGTATTTTTCACTGCTTTGTACAAAATCGCACGCAATTGAACTCCTCCGACAAATCACCCGCCTACGGATTTTTCAATATTTAGTAATTACTTTTCGCATAAAAGACTTATCAATCTGATAACAATCTTTTCTGTTCTTAGATTTTTGGATTAGTTAGGTCAATGTAAAATATGAATTATTCTTTGGTTGAATTCATATGCTCTGAAATCAAACAAGAGTTACTAAAAAAAACTTCTATACAAATAAAGTTGTAGTGAAAATCTTTTTAAAAATCGACTAATTTATAATTTCTTATAATTTGCATATTACTTAAAAATTAAGACAATAAAACTTTTCTCGTTACCTTAGTTATTATTTTTCTTTAGTAATTAAGTGTTCAATTTTTAATTAAAAATTAATATTTTCAGTTTAAATATTTAACTATTTTGTTAGAAATGTATGTATTTTGTTGAAAAACTGTCTTTTTGGCAAAAAAAACCTTCTTGGTTAAAAAATTTATTTTTTTGTTTAAAAATGTAATAATTGGATTGCAAATTCAACTATTTTGTAAAAGATTTGGTTTATTGTATCAAAAATTCATTTTTTAAAAAACATTCAATTTTTCTATTTTTTTGTTTACAAATTAAACTATTTGGTTAAAAATGTATTTTATTAGGTGAATATTTGTCTTTCCTAGTCAAAAATCAAACTTTTTAGTTAGAAATGTATCTTTTTAATTAAAAATATAATTACTTTATTGGATTTTTAACTTTTTTGTATGAAGCTGATCATTTTAGCGTGATAAGCCTAGCGTTTAGTTTCAAGTTTTTTTATCTTGCTGAGAATTTGTGTTTATTGGTAGAAATTTAATCTTTTTGTTTGAAAATTTATTTCTTTTAGAGAAAATTCTACATTCCAGATAAAATTGTTATTTCTTGATTGGATGAAAAATCTTTCTGTGTTAAGGATTCAAGTATTTGGTTGGAAATTTTTTTTTTCAGTTCAATTTAACTCCTTCTGATTTAAAATAAAAATCTTTCCTTTGTTTTGTAGCTGTATTTTTTGTTGCGACTTTATCTTTTTTGGTTTAAAATTTGTAACCACTTCTTTAAAAATTAAACTACTTTGTTAATTATTAGGAAACAGTGAGGTTTTAAGAAATTCTTCTTTCCGAAATTGTCTTACAGTATTTTTAGATGACCCCTAAATAAATTTAAGAAAAAAAATATTCAGCAAAAATTGCGTTAGATATGGATTTAAGGGGTAAACGGGTTAGATCTCACAAACCCTAATAGAGAAGTGTACGTAATATGTACTTTTAGAAAAAAAAAAATTAAAATAAGGCCTGATAACTAGGAGGATTTCATTTTTTAATAAAATTAAAAAGCTTAGTGAAATGTATGTGCCTAATATACAAATTAAAAATTTTAAAATTCTAAATTCGGTATCTTAGATCTTATTATTTAAAAAATTTGAAATTACGGATCCAGTACGCAGACCATAAATCTTAAAAATGGTATGAAATTAAAAAACTCATTTTTTTCCCGCAAAGTTTTTGCCTGATCAAAATTACGTTGATAAACGAAACGCTGCTTGACATAAAAGTCCAATTTATGTTTGGCGTCAGAAAAAATTGAAAACAATTAATATTAATTGTTTTAGAAATTGTTTTTCAACTCAATTTAAAAACCTAATAAGATACAACATTCTTGTAGGTAGAAAAAAGATGCGCAATAAAATTTAAAATACAAATAACATTTAAATTTAAATTCAAAGCTTTGTCTGAAAGCCTTCGAGAGGAGTGAAAAATGTGTGTGCCCTTCATGCATCCGGGCGCTCAATTATAAAAAAAAACTAGACGTTTAAGAGTTCTTCGAGTTTTGGGCTAGTTTTCATTTTACGTAATACAGGTATAGCTTTCTTGTTTTCTCAGCGTGTTTTTGAGCAGCATAGTAGGTCTCTATTTGTAGTAGGGTACTTGACCGGCCGGGCGCAGTAAAAGTGCACTTTGACAGCTGCGGAAAAGGCGCGCGCATGCCCGTTCGTGACTTTGGCCTAAGGTCACTGTTTTGCGCAATGCATCTGCCTTTAAACTAAACTCAAACATGATACATACTATCTTGAAAAAACTCAAAAACCATACTCTTATTACAAAAAATATCAAGTGTACCGTGACAGCGAAGAATTTTCACGGTCTTTCGTGTTTGCAAGAACTACCCGGCTGCAAAAACGCTATTTAGCTGCCTTGGTGCACAATATACTAATATTTCTTAAATCATTGGACTCACGTTTTAATATTTCATTGGTGATTGGATGACGCCTTCTATTAAAGATTATTGCAACAAGATCTCCAGTACGTTGATCGAACTCTAAATAAGGTCGAAACGGAATATTATACGGTAAGGATGTCGGCGGATCGTCAGTTGGTGACGACATAGACATCATTGAACTTGACACTGGAAGCACAAACATAAGGATTTGTTATTATTGAATTTTCTTAACAAAACCTACAATTTTTGTTTATTTCTCTGAAGTAAAGAGTCCCTAGCGGTCGTCCATAAAGTACTTCGCCAACTTGAGTGAAAGAAGTCACAATTATTGTATAAAAATCCAATAAAAAATTTTCAATAACTTTCTTATTCGCTAGAACTTTTTTTTACACCTAAATTCAAATTAAAATAAAATTGTCAAAATTTACAACAAAAAAATGTGTATTCTTAGTATGTATTTAAATTTATATAAATATAGTTTTTATAAGATTATTGAGGAAATCAGAAAAGATATTTGAATATTTCATATGTCAAATAAGGACCTAGAAAATTTTTAAATATTTCCTTTATTTAATAGGATTTTACAAAATATTAAAAAAAATTTAAGACTTATTGTAAGATATTTAGGATTTTAGAAGTTTTGGATGGTATCAAAAAATATTAGATAGATTTTCGTGAACTTTTTAAACCTTTAAAATATTTTAGATCTATTTAACATTTCTTTAATTTCTACAAATTTTGCACTTTTTTTGAAGTTCTAGGAAATATTGAAAAATGTTGTGTAATTTTTTAAAAATATCTTTTATAATTCGTTAAAAAAATTATTTGATATTTTGTCATTAAACTTGATTTAAAATTTCTTCACAAATTTTGAAGAAAATTCAATCTCCTCAATCTTTCATATTTAATAAAAAGCTTCTAATTTTTTCCGAATTTTTCGAAATCAGTTTTTTCACATAATTTAATTCTTCTTATCTCTTTGAAAGTGTGAAAAAGCTTAGAAATTATTTTGTGGCAGCAAAATGTTAGAACACATAATTATTCCCTAATATCTGACCATTATTTATAATTTAAATTTTTCCGTCTTTCAATAATGTTTAGAACTATTTATGAATAAATTTTATAGTGAAGTAGAAGTGTTTGTTTGTAAATTTTGATACACAAAATGTATATTGCAGAAAATTTGTAAATCTTCGTTAATAGATAAACAAGTTTAAGAAACTTTAATTACTTTGTTTAAAAATTTTTTTTTTGTTACAAAATCATCTGTTGGGATGCAAATTTACTATTTAATAATTAGTATTTTGACAGTTTAGCGATTTGTCAATGAATAGGCTTAAGTGTATACAGAATCAACTAGGGATGTCTTTCTTATGACTTTCTGCTACGATAATTTGCTAACTGACAACAATTATTCATTGTTTGAACAATTTTTATAAACAAATTCACAGTTACTATGAATGGCTTTAATTTTTGTATACGGAATCAACTAAGAATGTCTTTCTGAACACTCTCTCCCATGATACTTCGCAAATTTCCAAAAATTATGCAATATTTAAACAATTAAAATAATAATAAAATTAATTTTGACAACAGACAAATGATCAATACGCTGCACTTATCAATTGTCTTTTGTCCACGCTGCACTGCGGACAGAAGCCGACATGTTTTTCTTAATTCCACAAGAAAAATAAAGCGTTGACATTAAAAAAATGTTGCAATGTTAATTTCTTTATAAAGATTGTTTTGACAATAACTAAAAAGCACTTTTTTAAATAATAGTAATAAAATATAAATTTTGCACGCATGTTTAACAAAATCTAATAATTTTAATAAGGTGAACATTGCCAATCCCAACAAATGACTTTTTACAATCATTTGTTAATAACACAATATGAATTTTTTAAAATAATTATTACCAACTTAAAATTATTTTAATATAATTTCAACACTCTTTTAAGACCTTATTTGATTATTCTGAATGTCTTAAAAAAATGGCACTTGGAAAAAGTTAAAAAAAAATCAATTTTGTTGTTAAATAACATATTTTGAAACAATTTAGAAAAAAATCTAATCATGCAAATTTTCTTAAAATTCAAAAAGCTTTCAATAAGAAAAACGCTTGAATCGAATAAATAATGCAGGATAAAAATAGATTTGTCTATGGGTACTTGTTTTGCCCCACTGTGCGACGTGAGATATTGAAAGAAAGTTCCTGGAAGGAATTGCAGCTTTTAAAAAATTTGAGAAAATTGAATTCACCTATTTTTTAAAAGGTCTTATCATTTTGATTATATTTATCAAATTAAAAATATTCAAAAATATTTAAATATTTCCTAATTTTCTGTTTTAATTTAATTCAGCCTTAAATTCAATCATATTAGATTTAGATATTCTATTTTGTTTGGCTTTAAAACATTAAATACAATTTTAACTATTTTAAATTTAAAATAATACATGGTCAACAATTTTCGACATGGGAATAATCATGTCTATGAAAACATATTTTATTTCTTACAGCTGTATTATTAAAATAAATAGTAAGTTCTATCAAATAAATAAAAATACTATCAAATTTATTCATTAAGTTATAAAAATATCATCATCACCTGATATAATAAGGGTCCGTTATGATGGTAATTATAACATTGTAAAAATTTTAATACAATCATTTAGAACTGAATAATAAAAAGTTAATAGAAATGAAGAATAATATTCAATAATTGTCGTGCCTAAAATTGAGCAATATTTAAAGCCTCAGCAGAGATAACGTTTGATGACCTTGAAGCTGACTTTAGCGTTGATTTTCAAGGTCATTTTGAAGTCAACATTTATTTTTCAAATAAAAACCTTTATTTTTGACACCGCCAATCGAAAGAACGCAAAATTTCACGTGTAGCTATGCATCAAGGTGGTGCATTGGTAGTGTAAAAAATAGAGGTTTACATTTGAAAAATAAAAGTTGACCTTGAAGTAACTTTGAAGTCAACGCCAAGGTCAGCTTTAAGGTCACCATTGAGATCCTTTTCTGAGAACCTAAACTTTTGTATGAAAATTTTTTTCGAATACGCATATTTTCGCTGATAGGGAAGGAGGGGGGGGGATACTTTCTGATTTAACTTAAATAATTCCTAAGATAACAAGTTTAAAATTAGGAATTAAATACTAAACCATTTCAATTTCGGTGCATTTAATATCAAACTACTCAAATGTTTAAATGTTCGAGATCAGATAAAAATTAGATAAAAATTAAATTTGAAGTTTAAAAACGTAAAACTCTAAAATTGAGCGAATCGCAAATCGAAGCGTCGTTAAGGCTAGTATATGTTAATATAGAAGGTTTCAAGAATACTTGATTACAAGATTTTTCTTGTCATCAATTGATGGACCATTTTAGTATTTTCTTCGTAGAATATAAATCTAAGTAATGTTTTATTTTATCGCGTTAAAAAAAGTTAAAATAGTAAAGAAACCCAAGGCTGTCTCAAAACCATCTATCAAACAAGCCGCAAATGCTAAGGTTTTCTGTTGTGCTGAAATTGAAGCGTGATGCATGTACTATTATCCTATGTTCTCAAAAATAACTTTTTTTTTATGGTTTTGCACCTGCGCAATATGATTTTTTATTTTCTACGTGATGTAAAACAATAAATCCTAAATGTATCCGAAAACAGTTCTGCTGCGAAAAATATAAGGTTAACTGCAAAATCAGGGCTTCATAATACATTTATTTTCGATTTTCATCGAATAGCATATGAAGGCGAAAATTTTTCATCTGTTCGCGTTTTTTAAAAAAGCGGAAAAAAAATTGTTTAAAAAATTAAAAATTGGTCACATTGTGTATCTACGTATTTTGAACATTAGCTTAATAGGTTTAACTTTGTTATTCTGGAAGTCTGATATTTCATATTCAGATTTACGATTTAAATTATATTTAGATTGAAGATTTATATTATATTAAGTATACTTACTCCCGAAATGCAATATAGCCCCAAAGTTCAGAAGCAGAGCACTGACGTAGATCTTCATTTTTCTACGAATATTTTCTAAACGGTGAGTGAGACAGCTCAAAGCGTTCACTGCTATGTATACCAATCACTATCGGTTAAGACAACATACAAAACCTTCAGAATTATGAAAACTACCAAATTATTTTCCATGTTTATTTTCCAACAATTTTTTTTTCAATTCTCAAAAAATTCTTATTTGATAATATAGCGTTGTGTATGAATTACAAAAGTTTTCTTATTTAATCAAGAAAATAAACTCTCTAAGTCTGAATAAGTCAAAATCTCCTGATTATCAATGAAATTTGACTGATTTAAATATCTAAAAAGAGGTTCCTGTAAATCAGACAAATTTCACTGATTACCTTAGCGAAAAATGACTGATTGAATTAGAATGAAAATACTAAATGAAACAGTGAAAATACAAAAAAGCGGAATAACTTGAAATAAAATTTTTTGAAGAGATTAATGCAGATTTAATCAGAACAGCGAAACTTATATTTATCACAGATTCGCAGCTGACACTTCGATTACAATTCTTCTATCAAAGATGAAAAATAACTTGTTGCTCATCAATAACCAATTATTTTATCAGTTGCGTACTAACAGAAAATTATGAACTTCTTGTTACTTATCAGGTACAAATAACTCTATTACTTACTAACGAAAAATAACATTTTTTAAACAAAAAACTCTATGAATTTGTAGAAAAAGAAAAGCAAATCTGCATATTTGACGCTGGCCATGAATTGCATTTTGAAAACAATATTAAAAGCGTGTATCGTACTAGCTTCAGAGTGAGTCTCAATCGATTTATAGGCGTAAATTGAATTTGTATTGTTGACTTGTCGGCTGACGAATATAATGTAGGGTTGTATACTTTCTTTTGATTTTTCACTTTCCAATTAAATGAAGTTCGAAATATTTATTCCTTCCTACAAATTAATATAGAACAATCGTTTAAACGTTTTTTTCGTGAAAAAAATGTAGTATTGATTCGCTAAGAACACATAAGCATTTTTTTAAGAAGAAAAAAAACACATTACAGAGTATTGTGACCAAAAGTATTTTAATCAGATCTGAATGCTGGAAAGTTCCTCTAGAGTAGAAAGCTTCTTGAACATCTTGGGTTTGTGAAAAGCTCTTAGCAACTTTAGCCTATGACAAAGTGTGCAGAATTTTTTTTTAATTTTCATTTAATTTACGTGTTTTTGATTAATAACTGTTTGACATAAAATTTGTAGAGGTCATGAAACATATCAAAAATGGTAATCAACATTGTATGTTGGAAATAATTTGAATGATACCACTGCTCAACAAAATGTGACTTATGCGCTCATGGAACAAAATATGTCATTTTCAGAGTAGTTTTTTGTACTGAATTTGAATTTGGCTTTTATTTATCTGCAGCACTTTAGGTTTTCAAGATTTTTTGGATCAACGTACATTTTAGAGACTTTGCTTTTTTACGTAGTTGCTTATTTGACTGCTTACACGTACTTGAAGCAAATCATTATACTGTATCTAGTATTTCATTGTACCACAATCTTCAATATATGCAGATTTCACATTATTCACAAAGTTCATCATTTTCTTAGTGTTAACAGTATTCCATTCTTTAAATTCTTGAACAGCTTTTAATCACGTAGGCGTCACACGGGCGCTGTACACGTGATACATAGTATTAGTTGAGGAAAAGTGTGCATAGCGCATGCGCAACCCCCCTCTACTGAAGCGCATGCGCAACTCCCCTCTACTATGTCACATACAACAGCTCTGAGCTCTTCTGCGTATCGTGCTACGTGCTGTTTTCATTTCATGCTAGGCCTCTGCGGGTCACATGTATGCTACCCATACTCTAAGACTAGAACTGATTCCTATTGAACCTTAATTCATTAGCGCTGATTGTGAGCTATCATTCGACACTTATTCTGCAACAATTGCAAAATGGGTCATAGTTGCAAAAATCATCCCGATGGCTTCTGCTGCGTTTGCGGGAGACAAAAACAGAGACGAAAAATTTCTCGAGCAATGCGAGAAGGTTACGAGATATTCTTTTTTAGTAAGGCCAGAAATAGAGAAAAATATTGCATACCAAACAGTTGCTACTTGACTTGTGCCATTTCATTGAGGTCAGTATATCGGGGAAATTTTGATCACATTTTTACTTTTTTTTTTCCTACTTCTTGCAGAAAACCTCTAAACCACATTGATAATTGTTATTTGTGCTTGACAAAAGTTAATGGCCACTCCATAGGATCCAAGGACTTCATATTTTACCCTAATGTTTTTTCCGTGACAAAAGCTGCGTCTGACTGTTAAAAGTATATCCCGGTTAATTACACAAAACGCAAAGCAGAAGTAACCAATTATTCTGATAAAAATCAAACTATACAACATAGGTACACCAGAAACTTGCTACAACTATTCGATCAAATAGAAATCAATGATTTAATAAGAGATCTAAATTGACTAAAAAACAAGGCTGAAATCTTGGGCTTTAGATGTAAGGACAAAAATTTGCTTGAAAAATAAATGGAAAAATCTTAATATCGAAATAAAAAAAAAGGTTTATTTTAACTTTTTTCTAGCCAAGGTAGTCTCATCTATTGCAAAGATGTGGATGGACTAATGAAGGCCATTAGTCATGAATATCAACCAGGGAATTGGCGTTTAGATATTAATTCGAACAAATGCACTTTAAAAGCAGTTCTCTTGCACAACAGACACAAATATGTATCATTACTTGTTGCTCATTTTACCAATATGTGAAATCCCAAAGCTTAGTGTCTTAAAAGTTTAGGAGGAAGTTTGAGATGGACCACAAATCTGACGGCTGATACTAGATGGCGATTTTGAAAATGTCTTGGCTAAACATGAGAGACAAACATGATTGTCAGTGAAAAGTGTTATAAAAAATTTCTTAGAAAACAGGAAATCCAGAAACTACAAATAATTGATCGATACGATGTTGAAATACTTCCAGGAAATTGGGGTGAACATTTTACTGAAAATTTACATATTGCACTTTTACGTAGACTTTTTCCTAGAGAATATGTGAGCAGTTAGTGATGAACATGGTAGAGATTTCATCAAGATATCGCTACGATCGAAAAAAGGTACAAAGGTAAGTTGAGTGTGAACGTTTAAGCAGACTACTGTTGGATTCTCACCACTAATGAACCAATTGCTTAACATCGTTTAGCATGAAATAAAAACATTTTTTTATCACAATCAGCAATTTATCATCATTTTTCAACAAGAGCTAACAACATAAAGAAAAGATATTTTGAAGACGCAGTACAATGATTCGCTTCAAGTACGTGTAAGCCGTGAAATTGTCAACTCCGTAGAAAGATAAAACTTCTCTGCCATGTGCAAAAATGTGCTATGTGCAAAAAAAACTTTTCTGGTTGTTTTTTTCTTATCGCATTTTACAGATTAATAAGCCGTTCAACTCGAAATCCTAGCCGCTCGCTTCTGAAAATTACACTAAAAATAAATCTTTTATTATGTTAAAATGTTTTACTCATTCAGACATATGTGATCATTTTATGTTCAATTGATTTTCGGTAGGTATAATTAATATAAATAAATAATATTATAATGATTTCCTGCGTAAAATTGTCTATTTTTTTTAAATTCAAAGTCAAAATTTAAAAGTTTTGCACAACAAAGTTCATATATTCGGGAAAAGGCTGTTATATTCAAAATCAAATGTAATCTAATTTTAAAATTTAATTATACCACTCTTGGCATTATCCAGAAACCACGACGTGGGCGTGGTGGTATGACGGTTTCCTTTTTTTTATTATTTTATATTTTTATTATATTTTGAATGTTTAAAATCTGTCAATAAGAATATTTAATTAGACTAAAGATTGTATTTTTAACCATAATAAAAATATCTGAAGTTCAACAACATATAATAAATGGAATTGAACATAAGAATTGTTTTTTTTTTTTAAAGAATAACGATTTAAATTGTAATTAAATTCAATTATAGATCTAGATATTTAATTTTTAAGCCAAATACGTTGGACACGTAAAAAAAACTCGATCACTGCTTTTTTTTAATCTTTGAGCGTACGAAGAATTATTTAGAGAATTGACTTTATGGTGCTCCCAAACTTTAATGAATTTTCTATGAACTGACTCTCCAGCCTGCTCAGACCATAATATATATATATATATATTTCAGGATCTTGTAGTGCGTTCAATTCTTTTAAAAGTTTTTGTCAGGCATTACCCTAAAAAT
>JAUELO010011204.1:0-11471 GCA_032357855.1 Amphibolips quercusostensackenii
TTGTCCTAAGAAATCTTTGAGTGCTACAGTAATTGGATAAAGACCTTCAATGTAATATTTACTAGGCTCAATAAGCCTGAAAGGTTCAAAATGTTGATCTATCTGTCTAAGAACTGATCGTTCCGTTGAGAGGAACGTGGGTTTTGAGCAAGCCTCATGTTTTTCTGGTATTTTCTTTAGTAATGTAGGATTATTTGGCATCCACTTTCGAAGGAAGAAGCCGCTCCCTCTAAATAGATGATGTAACTGATTCTGAAAAGTATGGCTTCTTCCAAGGTATCCGCACCCGTAATTACGTCATCAACGTAAGTCCCTTGATGAATTGCTTAAGCATCAAGAGGACAATTTTTCCCCTTAATAATTGCGAGTTATTATAGACATCAAAGAGCGAGAAAGGGTGCACACGACTATCCGTATCTGACTGTTGACAGTCGATAAGTTTAAACTGGAACCTCTGGTGATTTTCTCCGCAGGATCAGATAAAGATTTTGGTCATCTCGATGCACTTGAATCTGTTTGTACATCTTCTTGACATCAGCACACACAACAATGGCATGTAGTCTATAACGCAGTATAATATTCATCAAATTCATTAGAATAGTAGGTACAATTTGAAAGCATTCGTTAAGCGAAATTCCAACCTTCTTTCGCTGAGAACCATTGAAGTCCACTTGAAGCTTAGTGGCTGAACTTGAAGTCAACCAAACTCCGTAAAGTGATAAGTCAAATGATCGAGAACTATCTTAACAAACAGAAGTCTTGTCATAGAAAACCATGTGACCTAGAGTGAGGTACTCTTCTAGAAACTTATCATAAACTTCGAAAAGAGACACGTCACGTGTGAGGTAACACTCCTGGCGATGCAGCTTTAAAGAGCTGGGCGATATTTTTTTCCGAAGGATTGCAAATGGCGCATTATTTCAAGCCGAACAACGTACTTTTCTTCCTCGGGTGTCGACGTGATTTTATGGGAAATCTCCTGTTCCTCCTAAAATTTTTTAAGAGCGAAAGTCACGTCTTCCTGTAAGGAAATATGCACTCCAATGGCTTTGTTAGATTTATAGTTGAAAGCTGCTAGAAAATCTTCTATAGTTCATCCTGACAAGATTCAACTAAAATAGGTCTCCTGAGCAACAGAAGCGGTAAAAGTTGATTTACGAAAGTTGGTGTAGTCCCAAATCTGCAGGTCTAAGCCGTGTATAGCCGAAAAAGTATACTTATTCAAAGTATACTTATTTTTTGTTTTGTTTTTTGTATAGCTATATTGTGGCCCTCGACAATGTTTCAAAGTTGTGGAAAAATTTCCAGCAACATTCTCTGGTATCTTTAGATATGGTGAATTTATTCTCTTTAATTCCAATAAACTTAGCTCTACAAATTAACAAAAACATATGGGATAAAGTAGCTCCATACACTTCAATACTAAGGGAGTAATTCCTAAATGCAGTCAAGTTTTGTTTAGGATCTACATATTTTCAAATTAACGGTATGAATTACAAGCAAATAAAAGAAGTAGCTATGGAATGTTGGCTTTCTTCTGTGATAGCGGACATTTTTATGAATAATCGTGAAATTGATTTTCTTTCTACCTTAAATTTTAAAATACTATTTTATAAAAGATCGTTGACGACATTTTAATTATCATTCCAGAATCCAAATTGCATGAAGTTCTAGAAATCATTAGCTTATTTGACTCAAATCTTTATTTTATTTTTTTAAAAGAAAGAAACTTTATACTTAATTTTCAAGACGTATCTGTTACTAGAACCCGAGACGGCTATTATATCATCTTGTATTCAATTTAGGCCACCAAATATTAAACTAATACAAAAAACTTTAATTCAAAATAGTTACGCTATGAATCCTATTATCAGATTTACCAAAATCAAAATCAACAATATTCACAATCAACTTGGGAAAAAGAATCTGACAGATCCAAGAATTTCACTGTAGTTCCATATATCTGAGAAATAACGAACAAACTTGATAGCATTTTAGGACATAATTACATAAAACTTATATTCCAAACAATCAGATCTAAGTCAAATCTCTTTTTGGCTACTAAAGGAAAATCATACATTTTTCAAAAAACAAATGTAGTATACAAATTTGAATTTTCAAATTGTGATTGCTGTTGTGTTGGACATGCAGGTAGACCTTTGCACTATAGAAGTAAGTAATATATTAAATTATATCATTATTATATAATATAATATGTTATATTATTCCAAAAAGTTAAATAGAAATGCTAAAATAAGGCCAAAAATTTGAATTTTTGATAAAAATTTTTAAAAGCAGTGATAATGTATGTATTTTTTATAACAATTAGTAATAAAAATTATATATACTAATAAAAATTGTTCTTAAAAGCTAATCTGTTGTGACAAGCGATCACTTTTTGTCTGAAAAAAAATAATTCTGCTGTAAAGTAGTTTGTTTTAAACATCTGTGACTAAAAAAATATATGTCTTTAATGTCAAATGTTTTTCGAGCACGATAAAGCTTTCGAAATTTTTAGTTCGACTCATAGCCAAATCTCGCAAATTGTTCTCCATTTTTTTTAATTCATAAAATCAAGAACGTATTATATTCTTTGAGTCTGGAACAAGGACGTAAACAAATATTACGTGATGTCTAAGTAATTATAAAAAATCGTACCCGTATAATACAGATTTCTGCGTAGATAAAGATACGAGATTCTTCGCGTGTCTTAATTTTATCATCATATATAATCTTAAAAAGAAATATATGGCGTTTCTAAATAATTATAAAATATAAATTGTATAGAAGACTGCACTTTTTTTTATGTCGCTATGTATTGGACACCAGCGAACAAAAAAGGAACCCCTAAAGGAGTTTTTTTGCAGTCTTAGTTCTGAAAAATGCATTCAAGATGAGAGTTTAAAAATAAAATTGTATCAATTTTATTTTTTTCATAAGTTATCTTAGTCACAGCACGAGTTAATAGCGGTAGTCGCCGACTGAAACTTGACATTGAAAACTTGAACATTTTCAGTTGTATATATTGAAGAAAAGACTTTAAAGACTGTGTGGTAGGAAATTCAGATGGTCATGCTACAAGTTAAAGTAGAGGTTCAAAAGTCGAGATATTTTTTTACTTTTCACCGACAGTTTTTTAAAAAACTTACTTAATCCTTTTTTTAACGAGCAATAACGTTTTAAAGTCAGCAGTGATTTTTTATAATACTCGCGCTGGTCGTACCGAAAATTACCGATCTAGAGTACATATACCTTATAGACTCCTGTTTTGAGCCACATCGACACAAAAGGGATGCATCATGTCCCAACATAAGAGTATGTTCTTTTGAAGAAAATTTTTTTTTCTTTTTGCAGAATTAAGTTTTCAGTCCGGTAGCGATTGGCCTGATACCCCCCGCCCGGGTCGTAGGAGACCTGCTCCTTCTCGTCGCATACCTCAGCCTCCTGCCCAGCTCCAGACTCCTTCACGTGACAGGTCCAGATCTCCTTCTGCCAGGCCCCCTGTTAATCAGATACTTGGATATGGCCTTGGACAACTTGGACTTATTCGACTTGTTCCTTGCGGGAATCCGGAACGGCGATTCGAATTTCGAAGATACACTTTTGACCCAGATACACGACTTTTCCTGTCACCAAGAAGAAATACCTTTACATACACTCCAATCCTGGAACAAATTGTATTAACAACATCTAATGGTGACGTTTTTGCAATATTGTTGTCCAGTGGTGTGCTTTATGGATTATATAGTCCTAGTAGGGGAAGGCCCAGGGCAAAGATAAACATAGGAAGCGGTGTGGTTACGAACTTGACCCCAGGCGAAGTTAGAGAATGTCCAGTAGGCGCCCACCGCCCAGTAAGCGCTTATTATCGTATCGTATTCGAAAACCGTGATACTCTGCAGATAGACCAATTATTTCAGCGGATAAGGTAAAAAATTATGCATTTTGTGTCACAAACGAAGGCATTTCTTAAAAATTTAGTCAGCATCACAAGGCATGTTTTTAGTATGGAAGGCAATCAAGGCAATGTAAATATTTACCTACACACTATTTTGAAACATTATGTGAATTTGTGTCATACATGCTTAACAAAAGCGGTAATTATGAAACCTTATTCAATTCCACTATACATTGAACATTTCTTCTTATAATAATAATTATAACACCTTATAAAAAAATACTTCAATTAAAATTTGCAGCTGTTCAAGCATTCGCATACATAAAAAAATTAAATTTTTTGTGACACAATTTGCACAATTTAAAAAAAAATGGTCACTATATGTTGCACTACCTAATTCGTTTTAAAAAACTGTAAAACTTTCAATGTGTGATAGAAAAGTTACTTTAAAAAAGGAGCTAGTTTTTTTGATGTACAGCACCATTTACATTTACAAAAATTATCAAGCCAGTTGTTTCACGTTTAAGATAGCTAGGTTTACAATCGGTAATTTACTGAAATAATATGCTTTTTTTTGGTAATATTGCAGTAGATTGTAAAGGTTATGTTGATCAAAATTGTTACTTTAAAAAAATTAGGGTTTGTAAATTATATGAGTAAGGGTAATCTATTGCCTTCAGTACGATGTAGGTATCTGGGATTAAACTATAATTTGAAGGACATGACTGTTGAATTTCGAGAAGATAAAAGGTTAAACGTTATTTTTTAAATTGGAAGGTTTGAAAATATTAAAAAATGTGAGATTAGGGACTTCACAACGTTTATTGGAACATAAGTTTCATGTTCTTGTAGGATGAAATGCGGATGGGTTTACTTAAGAAATTTCGAATACGTGAAAGAATTAGCTCTCCAAAAAAATAATTATAAGTTTAAGGCAACTATATCTGTAGTGGGTATTTTACATACTGACCTTGAACCGTGGAAGTTCAACATTTCAAACTTGACGAACTCCATTACGTGTTCCAATTTGTGTATTGAGATCTCCACAGATGCATCCCCCACCTGTTGAGGAGCTTAATGGAAGGAGAAACGTGCTCTCGGTTTCTGGACGAAGAATAAGAGATCACATTATATTAAAAGTCTAGAGCTTAAGGATGCGTTGATGGGTCCTAAATATTCCGCGAATTAATATGGGAATCAGGACGTTGTTTTAAGGGTCGATAGCATCACTGCGATAGCGTATATTGGTAAGAGATGTGGGGAACAAAACCCTTAGTTGAATGATTTTGCAAAGAAGATATGGATCTGGTGCGAACAAAGTGATCTTTGGGTGTTCGCATCATATATTTTTTCTGAAGAAAATTTTGATCCAGACTTTGAATCGAGAAGGCTTGAATAAGAGGCAGAATACTTATTATCGGGTCGAGAATTACACATTATAGTAAAAGAGTTTGGTCAGCCAGATATTAATCTTTCTGCGACAAGATTGAACACAAAGTGTAGACGTTATGTATCTTGAAAGCAGGACCCATGTCTGTCGCAATCAGCGCATTTACCTGAAATTTGAACAAATATTTTTTAAATAATTTTCCTTTTTTTTCCTAAATATTGAGGGTGTTGCAAAAATTTAAATTTGATAACGAAACGAAATTTTAGTAGTACCATGCTAGCCAGCTCAACCTTGGTTACTTATTTATATATCGTTATCTAATATGAAACCTGTATACTTGAATCTTAAAATTAGTTTGCCCTGTTCGATCAAATTAAAAAAAATGGTTTATATGAGTAGGTGTAACACGTAATTTTGATACATCTCGAAAAGGAGATCAGCCATAATTTTAGTTGGTCATAATTTATTTTGTAAAATCAAGAACACATCATGAACCTTATATCTGGGCCAAGGACACGAATAAATATAACCTGATATCTGTGTAATCATTAAAAATTCATACTCGTGGAATGTGAATTTCTGCGATGCTGAAAATACGAGATTTGTCGCATGTTTTAATTTATTATCATAATCATTTGTAGAAAAAATAAATATTTGACACTCCTAAACAACGATATAAAATAAATCTTATTTTTGAATTTTCTCAAGTTTACCGTTTATAGGAGTAAAAGTTTAACGTCAGAGGTGAATAATAAAAATTATGATAGTATTTGTAAATTCCCATTTGTTAAACCTCTATTGGGTGTTTGGCGCTTTACATTTAATTAAAGTATGTGATAATCATGAAATATTCTTTATAATGTGGAACTCCATTATGTATTCAATGCTCATTTTGTATTGCTTTTCTGTTCTCGCACTTATCATTCTTTAGCACTTTCAGAAAGATGTATCATCTAAATGCTAATAGATGAGCGAAATAAGACTAGACTTGATTGCGTTCTTGCTTTTGTTTTGTATAGCTTTAAAATTTAGCAATTTAAAAGAAAAATATGCAAAATATGAAAAATACAAACAACCTCTGAAAAGTTTATACTCATGTACAGCTGCCATCACAAGGAATTTTGGCACTTAATTAGCTGCCCTTTCTTCTTTTTCGAAACAGAGCGAAGCAGTAGACGCAGCAACAATACTTAAGTGAAAAGAGGCAGAAAATTAAATATCGAATCATCTAATTAGTGAAAGTGACACTTAACATGATACTAAATTAAGATATAATTATTTTAATGAATTGCAAGGTTGAAAATGCGTGGAATCCCTTTTTGAAACAAAATGTTGGTTTAAGTAACTATTGATAACTGTGACTGTACAGCAGGCATACAAGGCACTAACAAAATTACTGAAAGGCCTTATCCATTTATATTTTTAAAACTTCTAACTTCACACGAATATCGGGAAAATAAAGATTAGAATATAAAACGTTTCACAGGTTATCTCAATAAGTATTCCTTTCATACTTTACCTGTGATTGTGTATATTATTGTTTTACCTTTTTTTAAAAAAAACCTAATGAATATCGTCGCAAAAATCATTTGTAAAGCAAATTAATTTTTAATTCTAATTTTTTCGAAAATTTTTAAAAAGGCTGCAAAAATTGTGTATGAAATGTAGAGAAACGTTTCGGCAGGTCTCCGCTGGACACCCTGCTAAAATTTTGTGAACCAAAAATCTTGGTTTCAAAAGGTATAACCAAAGTTTTGTTTTCAAGGAAAAATCAATACTTTAGTCCTACTATACATGTACTCAAGAGGGTTAAAATCATGTTTGATTTATAAAAACTTGTTTTTTTCCAAATATGTAATACCATTTGCTATCTAATCCGCCACTGGTTTATACTATTTAAAACGTCCATGTCAAGAACGAATTTCCCTAAAGCGTAACGGATTACATAAATTGTTCCATTATTTTAATGAACTTAGGATAGGTTTTTGTTTGCCTAAAATTCGCTTATGAAATACAAATACAAGCTCCAAATATAAAAGATAATCTCAACAAGATAACATAGAGGCTTATATGGTCTATAAGATAAGAAATTTTTACCCTGATAAAGCAAAAGAATATCAATTATTTCCACGGTTAGTTATAGTTTCTTCTCTTACTTGAAAAGATGAAGATCGTTTGTATTCTTCTCCTATGTTTAGTTAGTAATTCCATAGGTAAGTATAATAAGATAATATATAACTTTGAAAACATTTTCAAGCTTAATGAAAATTAAAATTCGTTTGATTCAATCAACATTCTATTTCAACTACTGTTTTTCATCCAACGCTTATCCGTATTTGTCCGAAATAAGAAGGAATGCAATCTGAATTTATTATGAACAACTAGACACACCTAAATTTCGAAGTGCGCAGTTTGGGTTGTCCCATCTTAGCATGTGCAAATATGGTGTATTCCCAAATTTGCAGGTCTAAGACGAGCACAGATTGGACACTTCCAATTATGCTCGTTAAAACTTAGAATTTACAATTGCGGAGATAATTTTCTTTAGAACAGAAAAGTGCACAAATAAAACACTTATTGGATTTTCACGTAGGATTTTAACTGGCGCCAGAAAATATGCATAGCCTAGCCATAAAAATATACGTGTTTTTTGTTTTTTTATTTGTATATGCAATACCCCACCACAAGCAAACTATTATTCTTTTATTCTTTTCTCCACTCAAAAAAACCTATATCTATAAAATAATTGATGCCACTAATTAATTGATGTAATAAATAACTGATAACTTTGGTCTGAAGAAAACATCTTATTTAATTTATCAGAAGACAATTCATTTCCCATTCGACATACTGAGAAGTGTGACTGGAAAATCGTTCATGAACTATTCATAGTTTCAAAAGGTAATAAAAAACCAAAAGGTACTAAAAGGTCCAAAATTTTTCTTTTCCATTTTGCCAGTTCAATATTAATTACTTCATGGATATAGCTTTTCCCAAATAAGGAAAATACTAGAGGTGTAAAAGTTCATTTTATTCTTAAAATTTTAGAAAATACTATCGAAAATGATAATGGCTAAGTAATCGTAAAAAACCTTATCCGTAGAATGAATATTCTGCGATGCTGAACAAACAAGATTCGTCGCGTGTTTCAATTTCTTATCATAATTATTTGCAGAGAAAATATTTAGCGTTTCTAAATAAAGATAAAAAATTAATCTTATAAGGGACAAAATACGTTGTTTCTCAGAGTAAATTATAAGATGCATATTTTTGCGATTTGTGAAAAAAAATTTACGAAGTTATGCGTATTTGAATGTTTTCCTATTTAGAAAAAAAAACAATTTTTTCATTAAACTCAAATAACCTTGACCCGATTGAGATATTGAAGATTTATTTTCCAGATTTCCAGACATATTTTTGCAAATTTTTTGTTAAACTTTTTATATCATAAGAAGAATACCTTGTGAGCTAAATGCGAGCTGAATATTTTTTGTGGCCAGGAGAAGTGCCTAGATATTGACCATATTTATTCTACTCCTTTAATTTCATTTTCAAATGTCATATATAAATGAACAATTAAAATTCCAAAATGTCCTAGTTAAATTTTTTAATCATTCGGTAATAGTTTAATGTCTTTATGCAAATTTAAAACTACGGTAATAAAAAAAACTAAAAAAAAAATTTTTTTTAAATAAATTTGAAATCAAACAAGAAGTGTATCCTGATTTTGAAACTGTGCACAGAAAAGTAATTTATAATAATTGTTGATAACAGATTTGTACAGATAACAAAATTGGCTGTTTTGATGAAACTGCATTGTTCTAAAAAAAGCATTGAATTTTTTTCTTTTTCCTGGTAATAGTACAATATATCCTAAGTCAGCAAAATAACTTTTAGTAGAACTTTTTACACTGTGCAAACTATTCTTTTAAACATTTTTATGTATTTAAGGTGTTTTGCCAGAAAAATGTGAAAATTCGATTTAATAAAAACAAATTCTTCTGGCCACAAAAGTTATTCAGCTTACATAAAACAATCCAATTTTTACGCTTTGAGGCCCCTTAAACCCAAAAAACAGATTTGCAGGAATATGTGGACATAGGTAGACACACTGTGGAACTACGACCCGTGATAACTCGAAATGAACGACTAATCCTATCTAACTTATGTCCTGTTATTCCACACTCTGTGCGCAAGGAATCACTGAAAGACATTAAAATAGTGACAGCTTCTGCATTAAACTTTCTAAGAGCTAGCTTGTGCAGCCCAGGCTTTGTTCACGTCTTAAGTTTAAGAAGACAGATATACATCCACCCTGCGAGTGTCTCAAATGTACCGGAGTCTTTACAAGTATCTTATGATGACATTTCATATTAGATCTATTAATCTCCTGATACTGTGGCGTGCTTTTTATGCAAGTAATTAGGAAACATTGCAAAGAACTGCAAAACCGTCTCTTCAGCCTCACGAGAAAATGTTGTCCAATTTAACAAAACTTCAGCTACAGATATCTCAGTCCAACTCAAAGATAAATTTTCAAAGCTCGAAACATGCAAGTTTTCTCTATGCCACCCCAAGGCTCTGAAGTCATGGAAGGCGTGGACTCCTCGAGTACAGGACTAAAACATCTTTTTTCTACTACCAAAGCTTCAGAAATTTTACCAAACCTAGAACTTAATTTTGAAAATAAGAATCCCACAGGTATCAGAGAACCCTTGAAAAAAGTTAAGTTAATGAAGGAAAATAAAATAAATTATTATTTCACAAATACGAATAGCAAAACCATGGATAAACTGCTAGGTCAAATAAAATCTATTATTGCAATATCACCAGAGAAATATACTTTTAACTACATACAATTCAAAGCTGTTTTAGACAAGGCAAAAAAAGCCTCAAATCCAGCTTTGTTAGCCAAAGAATATACTGAAAAAACCTTAACCCTGATATCAATGGTGAATGAATTGTATTCCAGCTCAACAGAGCGTATAGCAAAAATTAAATGCACCAAAATTGTCAACAAAATTCAAAAATCTTTGGTCGGCGAGTAAAACGTCAGCTCTGATGAAGAATCTCTGTCAATCTCGGTAGATAACGAAAACAATGACACATAATTTCTATTAATGTCTTTGAAAATTATTCAGTGAAACCTGAATGGGTTTTACCCTTAACGCGAATTCCTTAAATTACTAATTCAGGAATTATTTCCATCTATAATCTCTTCCCAAAAAACAAATTTCAAGAATATATTTTGCGCAACTCAGTACTAACCTTGCAGCTATCGACTTGTTTATTCTTACCCCATCTAAAATATCCATTTGCAACTTATACATTTTAGATCGGTGTCGACTTATTGCGTTAACGTGTAATTTGTGCGAATTGATGAGAAAAATTAAAAATCAAAGACTCGAAATGTTTTTTGCAAAAATAAAAGTTCTTTAATGTCTATCAAAGTGCTCTCCGATAACATCGATCTACACTTTATTCCCTTGTACAACATAAAGCTAATATACGTGGCGCATTCATCAGTGACCAGCATCACTTAGCTGCTTCCATAGGTATTGAAAAATGCTATGAAATGGTCTGAAAACATTGCGTCTTACAAATTTTACTTGACAAAAGTGTAGATGGTTTAATAATCAATTTTATTAGAAATTTCCTTCTTAAGAGATTCATACAAGTCAGATTAAATGGTGACCTTTCAAAAAAGGCTAAACTCGAAAATGGATTTTTCCAAGGATCTGTGTTGAGTGTTAAGCTATTTCTAAACAAATTTAATGAAGTAACGTTCTGCATTTCGCGACTTGTAAGTAAAAGTCTTTTTAACTCTCTTAATGAACGGCTAGATTGGGCTGGCATGACTGATTTATACTTTCAAAAACAAAAACAACTTGTGTCTTATTTTCTAAAACTAAATAAGATAATCAATATCCAAGATTGTTTTTGAATAATAACGCATTGAAAGTTGTTGAAACAATCCAGCAGACTCATCATCATAAAAACCCTTACCAGATGAAATTGTGCCGCAGACCAAAAATGCTAGCCAACACCTACAAGTCTGTCATCAAATCCAAACTGGATTATAGATCCTAAATTTATTTGTAACTTTGCCAAATCTAGTGATCTAAAAACGATCTCTCACATAAATAATACAGGCTTCTGTAACATTCTTGCAGAAACTCAAGA
>JAUELO010011212.1:0-11470 GCA_032357855.1 Amphibolips quercusostensackenii
A
Organism: Amphibolips quercusostensackenii; assembly: GCA_032357855.1. Classification (NCBI taxonomy): domain Eukaryota; kingdom Metazoa; phylum Arthropoda; class Insecta; order Hymenoptera; family Cynipidae; genus Amphibolips; species Amphibolips quercusostensackenii. The sequence continues at coordinate 2 of JAUELO010011212.1, forward strand.
AGCCGCCACCGCCCCCTAACATATCCGGGTAGTCCCGCAGGCCCTTCAGGCTGCCGCTACCTACGAGGACGCCGGGTCCTCACCTCACCAGCAGCGCTTCTTGGCGGTTGAGCGGGCCGCTACATACCGCCGACTGCAGCGCCAGAAAGATCGGTTGTGGGCCGCTCGTCTCGCCGCTGCCACGCGGCGACAGCAGGCCTGCGAAGAAGAACACCGCTGCTAACGGGAGCTCGTTTTTCGCCGCCAGCAGGAATGGCGGGCGAAACGAGACACACTAGCCGGTATTAACAAGTACTAGGCGGCCGCCACCACGCAGGCCGCTGCTTCGAGCCGTCGGCTCAAGTACGACCCATCCGCCGCCACCTCAAGGGAAAAAGGAGTGTGGACTCTCCTTCGTATTGAGAGGGGGCGCGACGGCACAAAGTACCCGCGCTGCCGGCATCCCACGTTTCCCCGTGAACCGATCCCGCTAAGACTTCTCAGTTTCTACGGGGAGCCTAGATACACTTTCTCCGCCATCAGTGCGGTTTGCCGGGTCGCCGCCGACTCGACCTCCAAAGTCTGCCCCGTGGTGGTCGACTGTGTCGACTCACCACTTCGCCCACGGGGCTTACTAGCACCTCCGTCCTCTCCGCTACTCTCGCCCACACAACTTTTCGGGCTACAGGTCTCCACCTTTTCGAAATCCCCCTGCAAACCCGAGGAGGGGCCTCCCTCGCCGCCTTTATCGGCGCAACCCGCGGCGCCACCGACCATGCCGCCGCCACTTCTGCCAGGACAGCCCCAACGACGACGTCCTTACGGGACGGTGCGCCAGCCCTGAGCCTACCCGCCTCGGCCTTAGGACTAATCTCTTAGTTTACTGCCTTTTCTATTCCTACCTCTCCCCCACCCCCAAAACCAAACAAAAAAACATTTAGAGGGGCACTCGCCGACCGCAAATCCACTTCCCTTCCCCTCTCTATCGGCCGTCAAAAGATGGTCTCCAGGCGTGGCATTATTTTATGCTTACGCAGGGAGTGAGGCGTGTCTACCTCACCCCACCCACCAATCACGACGAATACTTGAGTATGCAACAACAACTGAATTTTCAATTGAAGAGTTTGATTTTCTACCAAATTGTTGAATGATTCAGCCAAAAAGGCGAATTTTCAACAAAGCAGTTGAATTTTTTAAAGAGCAGTTTCATTATTAGTCAAAAAGGATGGATTTTTAACCAAGAATACATTTTTAACTAAAATAATGAACCTTCAATTTTAAAAAATAACCATTTTAAACAAATAAGTTGAACATTCAGCCAAATACTTTTAAGTTGAACAAAAAGGTTTAATTTTTTACAAAAAAAGACAAAATGAAACATACATTTTTAAGCAAAAATGAAATATGGAAATTTGCAGTAAAGAAAAATTTTCAATCAAAGAGATGAATCATCAACCGCTATAATGAATATCTAACAAGGTACTTAACTTTCGAAGAAGCAAATGAATTCTTGACCAAAAAAATCACTTTTTAAAAAAATAATTGTATTTTCAACAAAATATTTTAGTTTTTAACCAGATAGTAGAATTTTTGACCATATGAAATGAATTGCGTAGAAAAAATATTATAGTAGACTTTCAAACAAAAACACATTAACTATGAATCAAAAATAGTTGCATGTACTTATTGGATTGCATTAAAACAGTTCGCATTTTAACGAAAAAACAAGAAAGAGGGTAAGTTTTTTGAAAACAAGGGAGTAGAAAAAAGTGTGAAGTATAAAATATTGAAGTGATTTTTAATCTTATTAATTTATCATTAAACAAAAATTTTTAACGCAAAATCAGCAAATTTTTTTGAAATCTATCATCAGAAAACGTACGAAACATTATCTAACTTCGTAACGTTACTTCCACTGACCGCCTACCTCTCCACCGCTAACAAGCGCATTTTTCAGCGCAACTACCTCCCCCACAAATTTAAAACAGAATTTATGTCCGGCTTCTTACTTACTATTGAAGATTTCTTCTGAGGATTCCTTTATTATTTTAAAACTGACATTTAGAGTGTGTTTTTCATATTTATTTTCCCCTTTTGGCCGCTGCATACTAGGCCTATAAGATCCTCTTCCTCCTTCTTCTTAACATGCTTTTACAATTCTGGAAACATTTAATTTACATTACATTTTAATCTATAAAAGAGTGAATTGTATATTTCTTTTCGAAAATTGATTTACTTATTTTATGACAGATAGCATCTTTAAAATTCTTTGATTTGTTTAAAGAAGGTTCTGGTGACGTTTTGAGAAGCTCTTCAAGCTCTGCAGTTTTGTTTATAGTCCTAGCTGTGCATTACAAAATTAAATTACAAGATAAAATTGAGTTACTTTTTTACATGTAAAGACCAATGAATATTTTCTTAACTTACTAGTAGAATTTTTTTCATGTGTTGGGCTTTTTGGGACGGACCGCTTCTTTCGTTTTCGGTTTTTTTTTCTCAATCAATGACACTGAATCATTGCTATTCCTATTTTCCTTAGGTTCTGTAAAAGCAAGAACAAGTATGTTGAAAATAGTTGCTTTTATTGTCAAAGGAAATCGATGAATTGAATAAAAATCAAAACATTCTTTATTTGCTTGAATTTTGGGCGCTTGCCACTACTGTTATTGATTTTTTGCAGATTTGTTGGCAAAAGCTCTAACTTTTTCTCTTCTTATCATCAGAAGATCCATAATTATCGATCATTGAATCTTCTGAGGCTCGGAAGAAATATTTAGGATGTACACTGTACAGTCTAGACTAGCTATTTGAAGTTCAAAAACAAGCATTGTTAAAAATGATTCATAAAATCGTGGAAAATATTCCTATTGTTAATTGTAACTAATTTTTGGGAAAAAATTATAACGAACACAAAGGTTTCTCGATCAATCTCTTTGAAACTATATAACATTTCTTTGAAACTAATGATAACTTACTTGAGAGATTTAGAGAAAATCTTTAAAAAAATAAAATGAGACCTTAAACATAAGTATTTAATAAGAAATGCAATAGGTTTTTCACCAAATAGTTAACTTTTCAACCTGTAAGGAAAAAAATTCCAAGAGAAAGTGAAATAGTGCAATATTTAGATTAACTAATTGATTTTTATAAGAAAAAAAACATTTAAATTATGAACAAAAAGTTAAATCTGAAACCGAAGAGGGGAAGTTTTAAAAACATAAATGTTTAACTCCCCCTCACCTCCTGTAATCAATTATAGTTTTTAGCATGACACCCTTCTTTCCTCAAACTGCTAATATAGTTTATGGATGACCCTTAACTATCATATGTCATTAAATAGCAATTACTTCTAGTGTTTAGATTTCATTTGGTGATCCTTAATTGGCGAACAAATTTATTTAGAAACTTTAAAAATCTCTTCTTCCTCTTGCTGACTGACTTTCAGCTTGGCATCGCGATGCCTCCTCTCAGCAGCCGAATCCTTGCGTCTTCAAGAGTTGCTACAAGTTTTCCAGTGCAATTTATCACTTCTCAGAATTTTTATGAACAATTAAGGGTAAAATAGAATAAAAATAACAATAACATACTCGCACGGCCTTTGAAATCTATTGGATACTCAGACCAATAATCGGGAGCATCTGCAAATGTTTTTAGCAACTTGTTTAATTGACAAACGGATTCTGTCATACGGAGGGGGCGGGTGCTTTGTGGCGTGGATTAATTATTTAGTTTGAAAAAATCTAGGAATTTTACACTATGTGAACAAGTGTCTACCCTCTGCATCTTTGCACCCAGTAAACGCAACCAATTCGTAAGTATAATAATTTTCGTCGCCGGCCATATTACTGTAAAGTAACGTTACACTTGTAATATCCTAATTTAAAAGAATCGATTTGCATGTCCACATTTTGTTGGCAAAAACTTTTTTGCGAAGGATTGTTTCAAGCTTTCATTCAAAAGCAAAGACAAAAATAGTGAAACAAATTTTACATAATTATACATCATAATATAAGGTATTTTTGTCAAAAAAATTATTTAAAAATGTTTACAATCTATTTTTTAACTAAAAGTATTGGTATGTTCCAACTCTTGATATTAAAGTTCGCTGGGAAAAGAATAGTTATAAAATTTTATAAGTTTTTAGTAGATTTCACACACATTATTTGCATTGAAACATTTAAATAAAAACAGATTTCGCGTCGAAAAATGACAAGTCATGAGACACCTAAATTTATTCCAAAATGTAAAATTAACCAATCAAAGAAAATGATAATGCTACATTGATAAAAAAGATTAAAATATAAATACAAACCTAAAAAAGAATATTCTTCTATCATAACTTCCTAATCAATTTCCTTTTGTATCAACGAACAATCTATTTAAATATGTGAATCTAAAAAAAAATATGAAGTAGAATAAGCTTAACATTTTTTAAATGCGTAAAGAATGGTAAATCAGTATTATTCATAATGCCGAATACCCGCGCATATATTATTATACAAAAATGACTCCGAGATTATGTAATACATATAGCTTGTATTTGCACATACGTTTTTAACTGCCAATAAATTTCAGAAGATCAGCAAAAAACTGCAAATCGGGTAATCTGGTCAGCACTTTTTAATAAATATAAACCGATTTTACATGTATAAAATATTTCCACTTGTAAAGTTGCAAACACGAGCCTTTTGATCTCTTCGGCTTTTGTCTCAAACCTCTGTAAACTTAAACATTATGGCGGCTTGCCACTGCCGCCAACATATCTGTCAGAAACTCTATCAGTATATGACCCAAAACTATTACAGACGATTGGCAGCATGGAGTGAATAATTCAAAAATCGTAACACACACACATATATATATATATAAATGTTTATTTCCGTGATATATTTTTCTTACTACAATGCTCACTGTACGACGTACGTTATCGGCTATACACACAATAATGACAAGTCAATCATTTAAATGTGCAGACGCTTCGCCCCGTCTGTAAAACCGATTCCTAAGTAAGAAATATAATTGTTGCCATAGACAATTTTAGAAAAATAATTTTCTTGTGCGTAATATGAGTAGTGCAAATACTGGTGTTGTGATTTTCTGCAAGTAGAAGTTAATTGTACAATATTATGGTGTTCTAAAATTATCTTCAACCTACGAATACTAAATTTTACAAAAGGTGCGTAAGATATGCGCAGCACAACCTAACCTTCAATTTTAGCTTCAAAACATTTTTCTTGAAATTCAAATCAAATATGCAATTTTTTTTGCTTATGATTTATCAAGTAATTATATATGAAAAAAATTAAAATGATCATTTCCTATCGTGACATAAAGTTACTTTTAATGTTACAACCATAGTAAAACTAGACAGCAGCAAGATCGAGCCCGGCTAGCATTATATGAACAGACTGACGTGATGAAAACTGTACTAGCGTTAGCATGATTCATTACTGCCAGGAAATTTTTCTACACGGGAAGTTATAGGATGTCTCTTTCTTACGAACGTGTTATGTGGTTTAATGTTAATCTCATATTCATACACTCCTGCCCTTTTAGATTAAGGGGTAAAAAGCTTTTCGAAAGATGACATTTTTTTAATAAAGGTCCCACGTTCCAGGTCATTCAATGCCGTAAATTTCAATCCGTTTCAAAAATAATGTTTTCATGAATTAAGTCTCGCGCTGGAAATTCACCATAAATTCGATTTAGATCATGTACCTCTTGAAAATCATAATTCTTAGAAATATATTTCAAGTTATTATTATGTAACATTACATAAATGTAAAAGGAAAACTTAAGCAAAAATTGAGCTAATAAATAAATAATGATCAAAGACATAGTCATCATTAGAAATATCGTTGTAGGGACGAGTGTCATTCGTTGTACGCATTACCCCAACATCTCTGTCAACATTACAATTTTTGTTATTTACATTACATTGATTTTCTTTTTCAATTATAGGCAACACATTATGAACGTTATAATTTTCATGGATATTTATAGAATCTCTCACACGTCCTTGAATATTTAAAAAGTGCCCAGAGGAAACAGAATCCTCAGTCTTTAAATGAACTTGAATCAGCTAAATATAAGTGACATCCACTACTGATGTCAGGACCCTCTCGCACGGCCCTTGATCGAACGAGATCGAAGACGCTGGAACCGAAAGACCCTTGAGACAAAAGGATTCATTTTCATAGTCAATTTTGGCCCCAGAACGCAAGAACTTGTCATTTCCCATTATTATGAAGTTCGAAAGTCTGAGAAAAACTGAAAATGATCTTGGATAAAATTTATGACCAATTCGAATATCGAAATAAATTTGTCGCTTTGTTGCGGTTGTTTTTTGTCTATGGGTGTAAAAAGTGTCATTTTCGAAACCGGAAATTTATTTAGTTTTCCGTCTAATTTTAAATATTCGTTATATCTTTTGGAAATGCACGTAATCTGACTTCCCGTGTCAATTAACGCGGACGCTGGTATATCAAAGGCAAAAATAATCAATCTTGGGCATTGCGGTAAACACGTACCGTTATTATGTCTCTATCTTTCAGAAGCATCATTGTCTGTATTATTAGCTATGACACTGAAAATGTCATGTGTATGTTGACGCGTCGTTGAACCTGAAGACAACATGCTAGAATTTACTTTAAAAACATATCTCTAGAAGCAAACGAGTTTGAGCTATCCTGCGAAAAGAGATTTGGTGGGGGAATACTTGAATTTGGAAAATTAAAATGTGAAATGTTTGGATCTGACGAGTGATTTTGAGGAAGTACATTTTTATCTGATAGACTAAGCTGAGCCATATTTAACGAATTTGTCTATTATTAAAATTTGAACCACAGCAACATATTGCTTGCTGAATCCGAGAAGTATTAGCCTTGTGCCGATCTCGATTGCTATTATTTTCATTATTTTGTGATGAACTAAAACTATTTTGAACTTTTTTTTTATTTCCATATTTGTTGGCAATGTCGCATCCAACTGCGCGAGTGCCTGTAAGACTTTCTTCATATCGAGATAATCAATGGCAACTAGAGCTTCACGTACTCAAATTGGCAATTGCTGGACCAGGTTATAATATACTACGTAAGATTACATCTAAGGGGTAAAATATTTCGCTTCTTTCAATTAACTCAAAAAATAAGTTTGCAAATTACTCTGACTTGGATCAAAAAGCTTCGATGGCATTAGTTATACTTGGCCGGTACCATCTTACTTACTGACCACGTCAAGTTAGCGACCGTCAGTACCCGTCATACCCTCAGTCGGGAATGCAGATTTCTACCATGGTGTAAGCCTCGATATATAGGTCAGAGTTCTACCTTACCGATCAGCCAATCTATGTTGACTATTAACCTCATTTGGTGATGCAGGTTTCTACCATGGTTTGAGCCTCGATTTATAGGTCAGGGATATACCTTACCGACCGGCCAATCTATTTTAGGGTTCACAGGGTCTAGTCCCTCATGATGAGTTACCAACGGTCATTATCACCTATATTCGGTAATGCAGATTTCTACCATGGCTAAAGACACGATCGATATGTCCGAGATTTACCTTACCGAACGGTCGGCCAAGGTTGTGGCTCCCCCACTAATGTGATTTATATAAATTTGAATCTCCCGCGCTATAAGTTAATCAGTTTTTATGAATATACAGTTTCAATTGGATCCGATAAGCACCTACCTTTTTTTTTAATTTTCACTTTTTTTCTTAAGAAATTAAATTATTGAATTCGCTTTTATAATAATTATGCATTTATCTAGAAGATGGTAGTATTTTTAAAGATTTATTAAACTAAAGATACTATTATTACTTTTAGTCTAGCATGCATTTAATGCTTCTCTGTTTAATATATATTTTTAATTCAAATAGCAAGAGTGCCATAAAAAAATGGTTGTCACATACTGATAAAGCTACTGCTACAATTAGGCAAAAAATGGATTTTTTCCGGAAAGTCTCTGCTGGCATTACCATGTGGTTATTGAAATCTCATTGATTTTACAATTTCACAATCATTTGCAGTAAGTTTAATTTGATCTCTTGCTAAAAATTATTTTATATTCATTAATGCTGATAATATAAGCATTTCTTTTTTTCTCACATTGTCTTATTTTCCAGGTCAAAGGTTATCGAAGTCGTGCAGAAATTTAGCCGTACACAAAAATATACAATAAAAAATCTGCCTGCTTCCCGGGCACATTCTCACGCTGCTCGGCTTAAATATAAGGAGTTCACTTGCAGATAATATAAAATTATTAAAACCTCTACAATTAAAGTAGTTGTAAAATGGGTTTTTATTTTAGGAAAAAAGTAACTTTATTTACTTACGGCTCTATCGGCCTTAATTATATCTACAAATTTTCTTCGAATTATATATACACTCTCTGTTATAAACACTTGCTTAAGCGCTTCACGGGCTAATGATTGCTTTGTAAGCTTTATCGCTGTAACATGCTCTTATTTTAATTAATTTAGTTTTATATGAAGAGGAGAACTAATTTACTTAATGTTCTATCGACCTTAAAAAACACATTCTCATCCGGTCACTCGCGCTTTGCGCTCGATATTTGATTTCCACGCTTGGTACTGTAAACCGTATAATAGAAACAAAAAAGTTTGATAAAAGTACCGCTTACAGAACGCGATTTGATCGTCGCGCTTTGCACTCCAAAATACATTAATCGTGCACTTTGCGTTTCGTGTTATATGCTCTTTATATACAAATTACTTAATTTGTATTTGATTTTAAATTTAATTTTGTAGCCAAAAAGATTAATTTCTTATAAAATTTTTTTAAATATTAAACATATATTTTAAATTTTAAAGGACTTTTCAACCTTATAGTTAAATTTTTGATTAAAAAAAAAAATTTTCAACCAACCATGGATTGATAACATTTTCAGTTGGAAAAATTAATTTTCACCGCACAAATTTCTAATAAAATATTTTAATGTAAAAGAGAGAATTTTCAACTGATTGATATACCATGAACCAAAAAGATTAATTACCAATAAATTAGTTTCTCTTCCTACTAAGTAGCAGAAGTTTCTTAAAAAAAATATGAATTCTTAAATGAAATATAATAGTTGATATTTCAACCAAAAAATATTTTTATTTTAATCTAAAAAGAGCTGAATTCCTCCAAAAAGATCTTTTTCTAACGCACACTTTTTGTTAATTCATTTTTTTCGTACCTTGCGTCATTTTTCCAAAAGTTTAATTTTTTCATTGTTATTGTTCTTTTTCACGATTAGAACGAAAACTATTCATTCTATCAAAAAATAATTAACAAAAAATTTGTAGCTCTTTTCGAGTAAACAAATTTGGGCTATTTATTTTTTGTATCTTGTGTCGTTTGTCTAAATATTTAATTTTTTTCTTCTTAAAGCAGTTTTTTAGAAATAAAACAAAAACTACGCGTCCTATCAAAATGTGATCTGTAAAAAATTTGTAGATTTTTTTTTTAAATGCAAAATTTTTTTAATTCATCCTTTTTTGTATCTTATATAGTTTTACTGCAAAATGAAATTTTTCATTTTGTATTATTTTTTGAGTAATCAAAATCTAAATTTTTTATTTTTCAAAGCGATTCAAAAAGTTGTTACGATAATTTTGTAGAGTTCTGAAAAATTCATGTTTTTCTCCTTCTGAATTAATGTCGTGCGTTGTCTTGGCTTAAATTTTTATTTTCGTACGTTTTTGTTTAATTTTGCAAATTCTGTAACTTTGGTACTCTGATTCTTATCGAATAAAATTATTGGAATAAATTGTTCGTTTTTTTGCGTACTAAAAGACTAAAAGTCTACAGACACATAGAAGGTCTCAAAATGTGTACATTTGACAAAAACAGGGGGATGGGGTCAAATTTTACACAAATTCAATACCTTCTCTGATAAGAATCTGAAAACAATTTTGTTATTATACGTTTTATTGCAACTTGTGTCGTTTTTCCATCAATTTAATTTTTTACAATTTCAATGTTATTTTTCGCGATTTAAACAAAAAAATGCATCCTAACGTTAAGTGGTTCTAAGAAAATTTGTAGATATGATTAAGGCGAAACATTTTGTAAGCTAAAACGTTATTTTAGCTTTTGTCGATTTTTCAAAAAGTTATTTTTTTCATTTTAAATGTATTCTTACGACAAAAATTTATTTCTAATTTTCAAATCTTTTTTGAATGCACAATTTTTGTTCATTCATCTGTTTTTATACCTTGCATTGTTCTCTAAAAATTTGATTTTTTTTTTGTCAATGTTATTTTCAGGAATAAAACAAAAACTACACATCCTATCAAAACATAATTCATAACAAATTTGTACCTCTTTTTGACTGAACAAATTTTGTCATATTATTTTTTTCGTAGCTTGTGTTGTTTATCTAAAAATTTAATTTTTTTATATTTAATGCTGTTTTTTCACGAATAAAACAAAAACTACGCGTCGCATCAAAAAATGCATTATCACAAATTTGTAGGTCATTTTTGGGCGTACAATTTTGATCAAATTATCTTTAGTCGTATCTTGCATAGTTTGACTTGAAAGTGAAATTTTTTTTTTTTGATTATTTTTTGTGCAATAAAAATTATAATTTTTGATTTTTCAGAAAAATTCAAAAAGTTCTTAGGATAATTTTATTAAGTGTTTATGATACGTTTTTCTTTCTTTGACTTTTTTCATATCGTGCATGTTTGGCTTAAAATGCTCATTTTTATTTGTTTTTTTGGATTTTGAAAATGCTATAACTCCGGTAATTTTTTTTCATCAGAAAAAGTCAATATGATAAATCGTTTGTCTTTTTTGATAAAACTTATAACCGTACATTGAGTGTTTAGATATTGAAACAAAATTCGTCTAAAAATTTAATTTTTCTATTTTTAATGCTGTTTTCCACGAATAATACAAAAACTACGCGTTGAATCAACAAGTTAATATAATAAATTTGTAGATCTCTTTTGAGTACACAATTATAGTCCATCATCTTTTGTCGTATCTTGCATAGTTTGTCTGCAAAATGGAATTTTTGATTTTTTGTTTTTTTTTGTGCAATCAAAATTAAAATTTTCGATTGTTTAAAAAAATTAAAAAAGTTGTTATGATAATTAGATAGGGTGTGCAAAATGCAACCTTTTTCTTTCTGTGACTTTTTTTATATCGTGCGTTGTTTGGCTTAAAATGTTCATTTTCGTTTGTTTTTTGGGATTTTGTAAATGCTATAACTTCAGTAATTTTTTTTTTATTAGGAAAAGTCATAAGGATAAATTGTTAATTATTTTGAGTGATACATTTAACTATGCGTAGAATTTTTGAAGCTATGAAAAAGTAGTCTCAAAAATTTTCGAAATGTGCTCACTTTTTCAATTTTCATCCAAAATGGCTGGCTAACGAACTTGACCTTCAGTTTTTAACACTCAAATAGTATACCAAAGGCCAATCTAATAGATGAATTTTTTCAAAAGTTATCGTGCTTACAGACAGACATA
>JAUELO010011244.1:0-11468 GCA_032357855.1 Amphibolips quercusostensackenii
CCTCTGGTCTTCTCTTTTAAACAGAATTTTAAACGCCCTCTCGATTGGACTCGTTTTCACGCAATCAATAATGATATTATAGGCGACAATTTTTAATTAAAGACCCTTTAACTACATCCTTCAAATTTAAATTCTAGTTCGTCTCGTTACACGAGCAACAAATTTTGATTTAAAAATTAAAAGAAAAACTGTAAAAAAGTATTAAAGTTTATTCATTTTTTATATAGTATAAAAACATATGCATTATCCAGTATGTACCACCCTCCCCTTAAAATTTTTGAAAAACAACCTGTAATTAGAGACTCGTTAACTACATCTTTCAAATTTCAATTCGATTAAGACTTTTTTCACGATTTAACCATTTTTGTTTTAAAATTGATAAACAAACTAAAGTTGTTGCACTTTCAAATATCTTTCTTTAAATTAGTTGCAATTTTAAATTAAAATATTTGTTTAATAAGAAAAAAATGCCTTAGTAGAATTAAGTATCTTTCTGTATAATTTATTTTCAGAAAAGTGTAATCTATTTTCAAAAATTATTGTCAAATTATTTCTCGTAAAGAATTATTAAAGCTCTATAATCTTTTTCTTACTATTAAATAATTTTCATTATTCACTGTGTACCGCCCTCCCTTTTACATTTTTTGAATAACTTTTAATTAAAGACTCGTTACACATTTCGAATCTTAATTCTATTTCAACCCTTTCCACGATTGACCCATTTTCATTTCAAAATTGAAAGACAAACTAAAGTTGTGATTATCCTCTTGAATTTAATCAATTCATCAACAATTAGTATCCGACATCTTTGCTTTCAATTAGTTGCACTTTATAATCAAGTTATTATTTTACTTCTTTAAAAATAATTAAATTTGAACAATTAAAAAGTTAATTACAAAGAATTATTTGTTAAATAAATTTTGCTGGCTTTGTTTATAATTTTTTATCACAACTTTTTATTCGCAGTTCTATATTATACTTGTCTGGAACATAAGATTAATTCGTGACTAAAAATTGCTTACTGGGTTAAGAGTTCTTTTTCACCTTAAATTCTAGAATACTGCATTTCGCGACATTTCCTCAAACTGATTTAATCTGGTGGTGGATAAAAAATGTAAAGGGAAGGGAAATATAAAAAAGCATCAAGCCAAATGCGCAAATTTAAAAATTATTAGAATTATATAATATGAAAATCTAAAATGTAAAATTCTAATATCACTTTAGAACGGGAGCTTCTGTTATTATACAATATCAAGTCTATGATTACTAATTATTGCAGAATTAATTAGGGGAAGATTGGTCTAAGAGAGCACTAATTTAAGTAGATAAGGTGATTTTGTGCCAGACATCTGGCTTATAACATTTTGAATATAAATTATTGGTTCTCTAAATCGGTAAATGAATAACATTTTTTTTTTTAAGTTTTTTTTTGTAAATCCTTGAAAAATATTGATTTAAGACCAAAATTTTGCATCCAAAAGTTTCAAAAAAGCAACCATATATCATTTGCAAATCCGTAATTAAATTTATTCGCGATACTTTTGTTCTCAGGTAATAATTTTTTTTTAATTCATTCTTCTGGCTGTAAATTTAACTATTTTGTATAATGTCCGTCTTTTTTGGGTAACTTTAACTGGTAGAAAATTTATTTTCTATTGTTAAAAATTAATTTTTTAAACTAAAAATGTCACTGATGTAATTTTTAGATGAAACCATATTTACTTTGTTAAAAATTCAATTGTTGTTAGAAATTAATTCTTTAAACTGAAAATGTAACTATTCTATTTTTGGTTAAAAACTTATCTTTCTTACTTGAAAATTCAACTATTTTTGTAGAAAATGTAAATTTTTAGTTAAAAATTAAACTAATCATTTGAAAAATTAACAGTTTTGGGTGAAAAATTTAACTGTTTCCTGGAATATTCATGTATTTTATTGAAAATTCATCTTTTTTGGTTTATTTTAACAAATAAAAAATTTTCCTTTTGTTATGAAAATTAATTTTTTAAACTAAAAATTTAACTATTTCATTTCTTTTTAAATTATCTTTTTTTTTGTTGAAAATTCAAATAAAAGCTGAAAACTCAATTATTTTTGCAGAAAGTTCAACTTCTTTGGTAGAAAAATTTAGCTACTTGTTTACAAATTTGAGTGTTTATTTAAAAAATTATCTTCTTAGTAGAAAATAAGCTTCTTTGGTAAAAATTTACAATGCAGGGTGAACCATTTATACATTTTTTTTAAATTCGTCTTTTTAGGCACATAATTAATCTTTTTTGATTTTGAAAATTAAGCATTTGGTAGAAAATTACCTTTTATGTTGCAAATTTATTGTTTCAGGTGGAAAACTCAACATTTTTTTTGCAAAAAATTCATGTGTTTTGTTGAAAACGCGTTTTTTTAGTTGAATTTAACTGGTAGAAAAATTTTTTTTGTTAAGAATTTATTTTTAACCTGAAAATGCAACTATTTTATTTTTTGTTAAAAACTTATCTTTTTAGTTAAAAATTTAACTATATTGTTGAAAACTGGTATTTTTGGACGATAGTTCAACTATTTTTTTAAAATCTTCTTTGTGGTTGAAAATTCTTCTCACTATAGAACAAATTTTCGACTACAAATTAGACTTGAAAAAATTGTTGGATTTCCAACAAAATACGTAAATTCATAATTAAAATAGAAAAGATTTGATTTCAAAAGGAAATACTTAAACTTTCAGTTTCAAAAATTAATTTTCAACAAAAAAACGAATTTTCTACCAGGTCAAATAAACTAAAAAAGAAAAATTTTTCATAAAATATATAAATTTGTCAAAAAACAGTTAAATTTTCGACCCGACAGTATGATTTTTCATCCAATTTTTGAATTTTTTAACTAAAGAAAATAAGCTTTCAACAAAAAGTGTAATATTTACATTCTGTGTTGAAAAAAAAATTAATTTTTAACAAAAAATGCAATTATTTCAAGTAGAAAATTTCTTAAATAAATGGTTCAATTTTAACAAACTGATTCAATTTTCCTCAAAAATAGTTCAATTTTTAACTAAGAAAAATAAGTTTTTATCCGAAAATGAAATAGTTACATTTTCATTATAAAAAACAAATTTCTAAAAAAGAAGATTAATGTTGTGCTTAAAAACAAAAAAAACTAATAAGAACTCGAATAAACAAAATAATTTTTTTAAATTGTAGCTCAGCTTTCAAAAAAGTAGTGAATTTTTTAAAGAAGAAAGACGAATTTTCAAAAAAAAATAGTTAAATTTTTCACCAACTACACGAATTTTCACCTACGTGATAAATTTTTAAAAAAAGCATTTTTTTTGAAATAGTTTAAATTTTAATGAAAATTATAAGTAAAATAAACACTAGAAATGGAATAGTTACCAAAATACATGAATTTTACACAAAATAGTTGAATTTTTAAACCAATACCAAATAGTTGAATTTTCAACTAAATATGTGAATTTTCTTTTATAAAACATAATTTTTTAGCTAAAAATAAAATAGCTATATTTTTGGTTTGAAAAATTAATTTTTTTATTAATTTTATTAATTAATTTTATTAATTAATTTTTTCCCCTAAAAAGACGAGTGATTAATCACATATATAAATTTTCCACAAAACAGTTAAATTTTCCACCTCGCTTTTTGAATTTTTAACAAAAAAGTTGATATTCAACAAAAAAGTTTTTTTTTTAATAAATAGTTAAATTTTTAGCTAAAGAGTAAGAGAAAGATAAGCTTTTAACTACAAATGAAACAGTTCCATTTTCAGTTTAAAAATTAATTTTTGACGGGAAAGAAACAGATTTTCTACTAGTTTAATTCAATCGAAAAGACTGAATTGTTAAATTTCCTACCAAAATAGTTGAATTTTCAACTAATAAAAATATGTTTTCAACCAAAAACAAAATAGTTAAATTTTCGAATAAATAGTTATATTTTCAGCCAAATAGTTGAATTTTGAACTAGAAAGTTCCTTTTCAATCAAAAATAAAATAGTTACGTTTTCACTCTAAAAAATTAATTTTTAACCAAAAAACGAATTTTCTAACAGTTAAATTGGGCAAAAAAAAAATTCTTAAAAAAATAATTAACACCTAATAGTTCAATATTCAAATAAATATTTAAATTTTCTAATTAAGAAACAACATTTAAATAAAAAATTAAATAGTTACATTTTTAGATTAAAAAGGTAATTTTTAACAAAAAATGCGAATTTTCAACAAAATATATATTTTTCCTACAACACAGATGAATTTTCACCAAAAATATATTTTCTACCAAGTAGTTAATTTTTTAAGTAAAACGATTGATTTATATTTTATTTTTATTTTATTTTATTCATGTTTGAAATAAAAAATGGTAAAGCTAAATATTTATTTAGAAAATCAATTTTTGAAAAACGAATTTTCTTAGTAGTTTATTAAACCCAAAAACAGGAATTTTTAACAAAATAGTTAAATATACAGACAAAAAGATGAATTTTAAAAAAATACTATTTTTGTGCCCAAGAAAACAAATATTTAATCAAATATATGAATTTTTCCCAAAACAGTTGAATTTTCCCCTTACACCATAAATTTTCAACAAAGAAGCTAATTTTCTATTCAAAAAGTAATTTTTAAAATAAATTGTTAAATTTTCAACCAAATAGTTAAATTTTTTCATCAAAGTATGCAGTTGAATTTCGTATCACATTAGTTGAATTTTCAATCAATAGTTTAATTTGCAACTAGGAGAAGACTATTTTTTAAACAAAAATGGAATAGTTACATTTTGAGTTTGAAAAGGTAATTAAAAAAAAGGCGAATTTTCAAAAAAATATATATATATTTTTTACAAAACAGTTGAATTTTCACCAAAAATATATTTTCTACCAAGTAGTTAATTTTTTAAGTAAAAAGATTAATTTATATTTTATTTTATTTTTTATTTTATTCAAGCTTAAAATAAAAAATAAAATAGCTTAATATTCATTCAAAGAATCAATTTGGAAAAAACGGTTTTTCAAGCAGTTTATAAAAACAAAAAACAGGAATTTTTAACGAAATAGTTGAATTAACAGACAAAAAGATAAATTTGAAAAATATACAATTTTTGTGCCCAAGAAGACAAATATTTAATAAAATAAATTAATTTTCTCCAAAACAGTTAAATTTTCCCCTTACACTATGAATTTTCAACGAAAAAGCTAATTTTCTATCTAAAAAATAATTTTTCAAATAAATAGTTAAATTTTCAACCAATAGTTTAATTTTCAACTAAAAAAAAGATTATTTTTTTTAATTGGCATAGTTACATTTTCAGTTTAGGAAATTGATTTTTTTTGACAAAAAAAAAACAAAGTTTCATCCAGTTGAATTAAACTAAAAAAACGCATTTTCAACCAAATATTTTAATCCTCAACCAAAATTATGATTTTTTAAAACAAAAGAATAATTTTATACTTGAAAAGACTAATTTTAAAAAAAAGTGTATTTTCTACCAAGTAGTTAATTTTACAAAGAAATAACTTACGTTTTAACCAAATACATGAATTTTTTACCAAATAGTTGAATTTTCTACCAAAAATCAATTTAAAAAAAAACGATTTTTCAAGTAGTTTATAAAACCGAAAAACAGGAATTTTTAACGAAATAGTTGAATCTACAAACAAAAAGATAAATTTGAAAAATATACAATTTTGTGCATAAGAAGACGAATATTTAATAAAACACACCAATTTTTCTAAAAACAGTTAAATTTTCCCCTTGCACTATGCATTTTCAACAAAAAAGCTAATTTTTTATCAAGAAAATAATTTTTTAAATAAATAGTAAAATTTTTAACCAAATAGTTAAATTTTTTCATCAAAGTATGCAGTTGAATTTTCTACCACATTAGTTGAATTTTAACCAATAGTTTAATTCGCAACTAGGAGAAGGCTATTTTTCAAACAAAAATGGAATAGTTACATTTTCAGGTTAGAAAATTAATTTTTAAAAACAAAAAAAAAATTTCATTCGGTTGAATTCAACTAAAAAAACGCATTTTTAACCAAATATTTTAATCCTCAAACAAAATTATGTTTTTTCGAAACAAAAGAATAATTTTATACTCAAAAAAAAACAATTTTCAACAAAAAAGTTTATTTTCTACCAAGTAGTTAATTTTCCAAAAAAATAGTTTACGTTTTAACCAAGTAGTTGAATTTTTTACCAAATAGTTGAATTTTCTACCAAAAGGGTTGAATTTTCAACTAAGAAAGATATGTTTTCAAACCAAAAATTGAATATTTAATTTTTTAAATAAACAGTTTTATTCTTAACTAAATAGTTGAATTTTCAACAGGAAAAAAAAACGGATTCTCGAACAGTTAGATTTAACCAAAAAAGAAGAATTCTTAACAATGTAAGTGAATTTACAGTCTGAATGACAAATTTTCAAAAATGAAGATTAATTTTCTACTGAAAAAGACGAACTTTTAAAAAATAGATGCACTTTTCATCAAACAGTTGAATTTTCAAACCAACACTAAATAGTTAAATTTTAACAAAATGTTTAAATTTTCCACTTAAAAAGATCATTTTTTAATGAAAAATGGAATAGTTACATTTTTAGTTTTAAAGTCAATTTTCCATAAAAAGACGAATTTTTAACAAAAAAGTTAATGTTTAACCAAGTAGTTAACTTTCAAAATATGTAGTTTAATTTTTAACCAAATAGTTCAATTTTCGACCAAAATAATTAAATTTTCATTCAAGCAGTTTACTTGTAAATTAAAAAAGATAAGTTTTGAGCCCAAAATATAATAGCTAAACATTCGGTTTAAAAATACTTTTAAAAAAAAACAATTTTCGATTACTTGAATTCAACAAAAAAATAGGAAGTTTTAACAAACTAGTTAAATCTACTACCAAAAAAATAAATTAAAAAAAAGATTAATGTTGTGCCTTGAAATCCGAATTTTCAATAAAATATTTAAATTTACCACAAAACAGTTAGATTTTTTACACTTTACTATAAATTTTTGACAAAGAAGATAATTTTCTACCAAGGAGTTATTTTTCAAATAAATAGTTAAATTTCTAACTAAATAGTTGAATTTTCTGCTGAAGTAGTTGAATTTTTTACCAAATCAATTGAATTTTCAACCAAATAGTTTAATTTTCAACTAAAAAAAAAAGTTTCCAACAACAACCAAAAAAAGTTTTTAACAAAAATAAAATTGTTACATTTTCAACAAAAAAGGTTTTTTTTTGACAGGTAGTTCATTTTTTTAATAAATATTTTGATTTTTAACAAAGTAGTTGAATTTTCGAAAAAAGAAGATAAGTTTTTAACACAAAATGAAACAGTTGAATTTTAAAGAAAAAGTTAATTTTCCACCAAGTAGTTAATTTTGTATAGAAATATTTAAATTTTTAACAAAATAATTGAATTTTCAAAATATATATATATATATATATATTTTTTTTTAACAAAAAAAGAAATAGTTGAATTTTTAAAGAAAAAGTTAATTTTCTACCAAGTAGGTAATTATTCAGATAAATAATTAAATTTTTGATCAAACAGTTGAATTTTCTATCAAAGTAGAATTTTTGAGAAAATTAATTTGATTTTTAACCAAATAGTTTAATTTTTAACCCAAAAAAATTGTTTTCAACCAAAAATGGAATAGCCAAATATTCAGTTTAAAAATGTTTTTTAAAGAAAAACGAATTTTTAATTGAAAAAATTAAAAAAATAAGTTTTTAGCAACAAGAAAGATAATTTAAAAAAAAATAGTTACATTTTTATCCAAGCAGTTGAATTTTCTATCAAAGAAGTAGAATCCACTAGAAAATTAACTTAATTTTTCACCAAGTAGGTAATTTTTCAAATAAATAATTGAATTTTTAACTAAACAGTTGAATTACCAAATTAATTTAATTTTCAACCAAAAAGTTTAATTTTCTACTGAAAAAAATTAGTTTACAACCAGAAATGGAATAGCCAAATATTCAGTTCAAAAAGTAGTTTTAAGGAAAAACGAAGTTTCAATAAGTTAAATCAAAAACAGTTGAATTTTTATTGACACTACGAATTTTTTAGCAGGAAGAGTTAATTTTTTCCACGTAGTTAATTTTTTGAATAATTAATTTAAATTGTAACCAAATAATTACATTTTCTGCTAAAATATTTGAATTTTTAACAACAAGAAACAAGTTTTCAACAACAAAAAAGATAATTTAAAAATAAATAAATAGTTACATTTTTAACAAAAAAGTTAATTTTCAACCAGGTAGTTAATTTTTCAAATAAATATTTAAATTTTTAACCAAATAATTGAATTTCTAACAAGAAAGATAACTTGTTAACAAAGAATGAAATATATGAATTTTCAACAAAGAAGTTTATTTTCGACCAAGTAGGTAATTATTCAAATAAATAATTGCATTTTTAAGTAAACAGTTAAATTCTCTATCAAAGTAGTAAAATTTTCTAGAAAATTAATTTAATTTTCAACGAAATAGATTAATATTCAACCAAAAAAATAGTTTTCAACCAAAAATGGAATAGCGAAATATTCAGTTTAAAAAGTTGTTTAAAAGAAAAACCAATTTTTATTCAGTTAAATTAAAAACAGTTGAATTTTTTCTCGACACCACGTATTTTCAACAAAAAAAGTTAATTTTTTCTACGTAGTTAATTTTTTTAATAATTAATTTATGTTGTAAACAAATAGTTACATTTTCTACTAAAATAATTAAATTTTCAACAACAACAAAAAAGGTTTCAACAACAAAAAAAATAATTTAAAAGGAAAAAAAGTTACATATTTGACAAAAAAGTTGATTTTCTAGCAGGTAGTTATTAATTTGTTAAATAATTATTTTTATTTTTAACCAAATAATTGAATTTTCAACAAAAAAAGATAAGTTGTTAACAAAAAATGAAATAGTCAAATTTAGAAAAAAATAGTTAATTTTCCACCAAGTAGGTGATTTTTCAAATAAATAATTAAATTCTTAAATAAACAGTTGAATTTCCTACCAAATTAATTAAATTTTTAACCAAATAATCAAATTTTCCACTAAAAAAAATTAGTTTTTATCAGGAAAAGGAATAGCCAAATATTCAGTCTAAGAAGTTGTTTTGAAGAAAAACGAATTTTCAATTAGTTATATTAAAAACAGTTTAATTTTTTACTCAACACCAGGAATCATCAACAAAAAGAGTTATTTTCTTCCACGCAGTTAATTTTTTAGATAAAGAATTTAGGTTTTAGCCAAATAGTTACATTTTCTACATAATAATTTAAATTTTCAACACAAAAAATAAGTTTAAAAAAAATTAAATAGTTAAATTTACAAAAAAGAGTTCGTTTCTTCAACGGAGTTAATTTTTTAAATAATTAATTAGGGATTTAACCAAATATTTACATTTTCTACCAAAATATTTAAATTTTCAACAAATAAAAGATAAGTTTCAAAAGAAATTAAATAGTTAAATTATCCAACAAACAAGTTAATTTTCCACCAAGTAGGTAATTTTTCATACAAATAATTAAATTTTTAACCAAACAGTAGATTTTTTATCAAATTAGTTAAATTTTCTACCAAATTAATTGAATTTCCAACCAAATAGTTTAATTTTCAACTGAAAAAAGATTAGTTTCCAACCTAATTAGAATTGCCAAATATTCAGTTTAAAAAGTGGTTTTGATGAAAAAATTTTTTTGAATTAGTTAAATTGAAAACAGTTAAATGATTTACTCGACACCGCAAATTTAAAAAAAAACACTTGATTTCTTTCCACGCAGTTAATTTTTTAAATACTTTATTTAAGTTTTAACCAAATAGTTAGATTTTCTATAAAAATATTTGAATTTTCAACATAAAAAAATATAAGTTTTCAACAACAAGAAATATAAGTTTTCAAAAAAATTAAATAGTTACATTTCTGAAAAAAGGTTAATTTACTACTGAGTAGTTAATTTTTCGAATAAATATTTTAATTTTTAAACGAATAATTAAATTTCTTATTAAATATTGGAACTTTCTAGAAAATCAATTCAACTCCCAACCAAATAGCTTAATTTTCAACTAAAAAAAGATTAGTTTTTAACCAAAAATGGAAATGCCAAATATTCAGTTTATAAAGTAGTTTTAATGAAAAACTAATTTTCAATTACTTGAATTAAAAACAGTTGCATCTTTTACTTGTCACCACGCATTTTTAACAAAAAAGTTAGTTTCCTACCAGATAGTCACTTTTTCAAATAAATATTTAAATTTTTAACCAAATGGTTGAATTTTCAACAAATAAAGATAAGTTTTTACCAACAAATGAAATAGTTAAATTTTTAACAAAGAAGTTAATTTTCCACCAAGAAGGTAATTTTTCAAATAAATAATTAAATTTTTAACCAAATTGTCGATTTTTAATGAAATTAGTTAAATTTTCCACCAAATTAATTGAATTTTCAACCAAATAGTTTAATTTTCAACTAAAAAAAGATTAGTTTCCAAACAAAGTAGAATTGCCAAATATTCAGTTTAAAAAGTGGTTTTAAGGAAAAAATAATTTTGAATTAGTTAAATTGAAAACAGTTAAATTTTTTACTCGACACCCCGAATTTTCATAAATAGAGTTAATTTTCTTTTTCTCCACGCAGTTGATTTTTTAAATAATTCATTTAAGTTTTAACCGAATAGTTAGATTTTCTATAAAAATATTTGAATTTTCAAAAAAAAAAAGAAAAGTTTTCAACAAAAAAAAATATTAGTTTTGAAAAAAAATTAAATATTTACATTTCTAAAAAAAAGTTAATTTACTACCGAATATTTAATTTTTCAAATAAATATTAAAATTTTTAACCAAATAGTTGAATTTTCAACAAAAAAAGATAAGTTTTCAACAAAAATGAAACAGCTACATGTTTTATAAAAAAGTTAATTAATTACTAGGTAGTTAATTTTTTAAATAAATATTAAAATTTTTTCAACAAATAATTGAATTTTCAACAAAAAAGATAAGTCTTTAAAAAAAATAAAATAGTTACATTTTCCACAAAAAAATTAATTTTCCACTGAGTAGTTAATTTATCAAATTAATATTGAATTTTCAACCAAGCAGTTAAATTTTTTATCAAAGTAGTTAAATTTTCCACAAAATCAATTGAATTTTGAACCAAATAGTTTAATTTTTAACTAAAAAAAAAAGTTTTCAACCAAAAATGAAATAGTCAAATACTCAATTTAAAAATTACAAAAAAACGAATGTTCAATTAGGTCAATTAAAAACAGTTAAATTTTCCACCCGACACTACGAATTTTCATAAAAAAAGTTAATTTTCTACCAAGTAGTTAATTTTTTAAATAAATAGTTAAATTTTCAACCAAATAGTTGAATTTTCTACCGAAATAGTTGAATCTTCAAATAAGAAAGATAAGTTTTCATCAAAAACCGCAATAAAGGGAAAGAAAAACTACAATACTTGAC
>JAUELO010011252.1:0-11468 GCA_032357855.1 Amphibolips quercusostensackenii
AAGATCGTTTGAACAATTGCGAATTGTTATTATATGAGCAGATATGATAACTAAGTATCATTTACGAGCTCTATGGATCTAATTCCATTGAAAATTACTATTCTTTTTGTCACCTATAGCTAAAGCCAAAAATTGTTTTCTTTACTTGCTTATAATAATGATTGTTTATTTATGAATCCTTACGGGTATGACACAAAAATTATTTTTGTTGATCAATGGAAGAAATCCAATGAAAATTAAGGGACCATACACCGTAAAACCATATGAAACTATTGCCATC
This sequence comes from Amphibolips quercusostensackenii, assembly GCA_032357855.1. Lineage (NCBI taxonomy): Eukaryota > Metazoa > Arthropoda > Insecta > Hymenoptera > Cynipidae > Amphibolips > Amphibolips quercusostensackenii. The sequence goes on from JAUELO010011252.1 coordinate 281, forward strand.
CACTTATTTGTTTATCAAAAATTAAATACATATTTTAATTTATCCTAAGGTACTAGAAAATCATACTGGATAGGTCCTCTACTCATTATGGGTATTTGGAAATGAATCTGAGTATATTTTTGGAAATGGTACTCTTCAAAAGTCAAAACAAATTTTTTTTATTTTTGTCAAGAAATAAAAAACAATAGAGCCTCAATTTGAATATATGCTTTGATAGGATAGGGCAGATTTTCATCAGCTTTAATTTTAAAAAAAGACGTTTGAATCGGATGAAAACCGTAGTCGGAAAATCAATTTGTCCAGAGTCGTGATTTTCGTCCCACTGTGCGTTGTATCTCGCGAGGCTTGACTTGCTTCTGCAACAAACTCCACCAATTTCTGACCTAGAGCGACTAATAAAATACCAAAGTGACCACTCAACTTTACTTAACAAACGCTCGTTAAAAATTTTTCAAAATCCTACCACTAAAAAAAATGATAAACAAAAGGCCAAACAATGTTCACTTACCTTGCTCTGTTTGTTGATCAACACGTGCAACATACTCGTATGATGTAAAATCGATAATATCGACCGCGATTAGTTTCTCCAAAGCCTTTGACACCAACTAGTCACGCTAAATGGCACCACATACCTATATCATAGAGTGTATCCAAAATCCAGTTTTTCCTGTTTTTGATGATGCGGGGTGCGAAAAATTTGTGAAACCATGCCGAACGAAAGTAAAAAAAGTTTCAGTCCGATCGGATAATAGTTACTATCCCCGCAGCGCCCTTGAAATTTTAAAATTTTCATGAAAACATGCAAATTTGGTCATAGCTTTGCACGGTGACCCGAAGGTCGGTACGGTAATATTTGAGCTCAAGGAATTATAATATGTGTCTCGACATACCATGAAAGCGATTAGTTAAACCGGGATTTTCATTTAATCCCCGAAAACCAGGTAGAAAAATGGTGGAAAATGTGCAGTTTTAATGAATTGTAGCAAATACGGCATATACTTAGGTGAACACCGTAACAAGTTAGGGACTTAGAAATAATGCAATGGAGGTGGGGTGGGCGTTAGGGACCCCCACCCCATTTCTGCGCCACCACCTTCCCCCTCCAGACTGCATCCCACCGCTAATGCGCGACGCCCGCCGGCCGTCCCGTTCCTACGCTAGTTTCGTTGTTTTGACTGTCGCGTGCGTCTCATCTCGACTCGTTTTGACTTCTTCCTACTTGTCTTGCTTCATCGTTTATTCTCAACGCACTAGTTAATTTCTTCTAGACTTGGTTTAAGGTTTTTCTCAGTCTGTGGCTCCTGGACAGCATAATGCCACCCACATGATCTTCTTTTATCTGCCCTATACTTGGCACATCACGGAGTTTGACGGAGAGTCAACTGCCGACGTTGAAGGATGTCAGAAGTAAATTTTTCTTAGAGGCGTGCAAAATTATTTGCATCCTATAGCTGAGAAAGATTATAAATGTTTTTTTGTTACCCACAAAGTTATACTTTTCAAAAATAGCTAAATATCTTAAGGCTATTGCATATTTAGTAAGGAGAGGATAATGAGTAGACACATGTTGACTTTAACTCTTTAGTTGAATGTGATTCTTTTGAGGACATTCGTGCGTACACGAGAAGTCAGGTGAGTTAATAAAACACTAATTTCATGATATACAATGTCGAGATAATAGTCGTTAAATTTCGACGACAAATGTGCATAAAGAACGTCTTTGTAATAATTATTTTTCTCTTTGTTCACGACGAGAGAAATAAATTGCTCAGATGATTCGGGTAACTTTTGGAAAAAGCAATGATCAGTCAGTAATGTCACAATTTCATTTACGCAATTTTCGACTAAGCCACACAAAGCTTTCAGCATACTAAAATACTCGTATGCACACAAAAGAATATTCTTTAAACCAATAAAAGTGGTTTTTTCAAAATAATCGTCGATAATGTTGATCTGTTGCAGAAATTTCGTCTATGTTGGCACCCCAAACGCGATTCCTTGTAGTTTATTAGCAACGATTTGGACAATTGATTCAAAACGTCCATCGATCTGTAGTTCCAATCCAATAATCACATTCTAACTGCAAGAATTATTAAAAGCGTACAGTGTAGTTAAGATAAGATGCTTGTTTGTCATACGTGAAGGCTTAACTTCTGCCATGTGAACTTTTTTTATTGCTTGCAAAGGAATTATTATTACCATTGTTTTTAGTAGATTGTGAGGCGATAATATTTTCAATGCCTAAGCCTGTCGGTTTGAACATATTTTGAGAGATTACACTTATTGTGAACAGATATAAGGTACTGAGGGTGAAAACGTGTCTGAACATGCTTCATATAGTGTTCTTGAACTATGATAGGTTGTTAATTAAGTAGTTGGGAAAATACATAGAAGTGGGGACGATAGTGAAAGGATAGGGGAGATTAATTTTTAAGACAGATGGAGGGGGAGAAAACTAAAATAATTTATTCTAGTTTTAAACAATTCCATATATGTATAATATTTTTAAATAAAGTCTAAGTGAGAATTAGTAAAAAAGTTTATTAATTCGCTTAAGTATAGTCTTTTCTTACTAATTATCAGTTCGAAGTAAGTAATTCGGTTAGTAATTTTACTAATTGAGACGAGATTACTAACAACTAATCAACAACTTCACTACTTCAGAATTATGATATCAATATAAGGTAAAAAGCAAACTGTTTGAACATTTAAATGATGCAATAATTATTTTATAAATTTTTGAAATAATATATCCATGGAAATATTTTCTATATATGATACATAAATTTTTTGGCTCAAAAATATAATACATATGCTGGCAAGCTGCATGATTTTATGAGAACGTCTATTAATAGATGTTTGTGGGGTCCTTTCAAGAATGTTAGGGATGTCACCAGAGACAAAGGAGAGGAAACAGACTTATTTTCCTTGCGAAAAAGTCACAGTTTCACAAGAAAATCAGTCAAGACCTTGCCTTTGCTTATGCAAAACTGTCCCTAGATAACCACGCGAGCTATATAGTGATTCGATAAATCCCAAATTTTAAAAGTGAATCAAGAGATCTTGATAAAAAAGTGAGTTGAGTGACTTAAATTTAAAAAAAGTGAATTATAAGTGGCTAATGAAAAAGTGAGTGAAGTGTATTTAATATAAACTTTATCAAAATTAAAAAAATGTGTGACCAAGGATTAAATACGCCAGGATTGCACATGATCAAATCAGCGAGCATCTAGCTGTAGTGGCTGTCTTGGAAGCATACTTAGGTAAATGCACTTCGGCTGTTGGCTCATCAAAGCTGATAAAGTAGGCAGTGAAGGCTAAAAACAAGCAGGTATTTGTCCGCCGCATTCCAGCGGCACTGAAAATGCGACACTTGCTCGATATCGCAATAGAAACCGGAAAGGAAACAGTAGGTTAGTGAAGAATCAAATCTTATTTATTTTTATACTTTTTATCGCTGCTCGATTAAAAAAAAAAATTTCAACTAAAAATTTAATTATTTTTATACTTTTGAAATAATAAATTGATATTTTTCTCCACGGAATCATGTATCACAAATAAAAAGCCATCAATCCTTGAAACCTACAAGGGGATTGAGAAGAGGAGGAAGCGTGCAAATAATGATGTAAGCATCACAAAAAAGTCCATTGAAAGGTGCCCTACCAAAAATATAAAAAAAATTAAGTCTATCAGTAAGAAAAGAAAGAACTTCCATAAATGTTTACACAGACGGTGTACATCATTAATGACGATGATGAGGTAGACACAGTTTCGATGGAAGGCGATCCACGTATAAAAAGTGCGAAGGCCTCAAGTAGCAAAATCGATCAACCTGCAGTTCTTGAGGTGAATCTGAAAACTGACGAAGACATCCCCACCAGTATAAAGGAACAAAAAATTCAGCAGCAACATCATCAGCAACAACAACATCAGCAGCAATATTATTAACAACAACAACATAAGCATCAACAAGACGAATTAAAAAAATTAAAAAATCGGGAAGCTGATGAGGCAATAATAAGGAAAATTAAGAACGTTTGTTCAGGATGATATTTTGTCCTTAAATATTTAATAAACTAGCCAAAATATTTTGAATAAGCTTACGCATTTTTTTAGAGAAAATATTTATTAATGTTATAATCATCTCAAAGATTTTCAATGAATAATTTTTAAGTTGATGATTTTTCATAAAAAATAAACTTTTTATAAAAATAATAAGAAAAATCTACGAAAAAACGTTATCTTAATTTGTTATAGTTCTTCTTGAAAAATTACGAATTTCTAGAAACATTTATGAACTATTATACCTTTGTATGAAATTAAACGAAAATCAGCATCTGGAAAAAATACATATAGATGTAGGCAAAAGGTGCTTCCAGGGAGTCAGAAAACTCTAAATTCGTATTGATGCTCATTTTTGAATTAACCTGAAAGGTTTGACATGTGCAAATAAAGTTTTATCTTCCGGGTAGTTTGAATTGTAACGAAAAAAAGTTTTTGATTAGTCAGTTAAGAGTAGTATACTAGTAGTATACTATGTACCACATTACAGTTCAGATTTCGCTACGCCTTCACTTAATTATTGCCGCTCTAACCTGGCAGTTCGGGAGAAAATACGCCAGGGCGCGACGTGCTGCCTTTCTCGCAACTGAAATGACGTGTCAAGTGTTTAAGAGAGTAGAAGACGCGTAGCAAAGTAGTTACCTGAATCAGAGGCTACCGTGATCAACAAGGCGGTTTCTTCAGAGCTAGGCTCTTTCATTGCTACAGTCGAGCTGCCCTATACTTTTTTATCAATATTTCAAAAATTCTTGTTGAAGTTTCTCTACAAGAATTTCGGTAAAATTCCCAATATTTTAAGCTATTAAACCATAGCACAGAGAGTTATTCCCCAACAAATATTTGTGAAAATTAACCACTTTTTAGTTAATATTGCAAAAAGGCTTAGGAAGATTTCCCCAAATAATGAGTATTAATATTCACAAAGTTTTAGACAATATTCCACAAATTTTGGGAAATATTTCCCATATAAAGTTCTGTAAAATTACCGAAATTTAGGTATTATTACACAGTAGAAGCAGAATTTTCCGCATCAAATCTTGGGGAAAATTTTCCAATTTTTGGTTAATATTCTACAACAATATTTGGGAAATTTTCCCTACTAAACTTTGGGGAAAATCTCCCAAAATGTGTAGAAATTAGCTTCAACAGAATTTTTGGGAAATTTCTCTAAGAAAATTTTCACAGTGAATAAGTCGTGTCAGTAATTAAAACTTATTCTATTAAGTTATCTAATAACTAAGTAAACTTCTCCTTTTTTTAATTTTCAGGTAAAGTTGACAAGTCGCTTCATATCAACCTCGACAAACGGGCCTATATCACTCGATCGATTGGGTAATAAACCTTGACTAATTGTATTTTTACAGCAAATTTCATCTATAATAATCTATAGCATTCTGGGATTTCTTAGACTACTCAAGAATATTTTGCAATAATTATGTACAATGTTCCAGAATGTTTTAGAATTTTGCGATATCATGGAATTTCTAAGGTTTCACGAAAAATTGTATAATGTTCTACATTATTCTGAATTTTTACAATGATTTAATTAATGTTCTGATTTTTCTAAAACGTTTTGCAATATTTTATCATTCTGCAATATACTAGAAATGTTTTACCTTGACTGAAATACTCTAGAAAGTTCTAATATATTCTGTAATTTTAGAATACGGGAGTTTGCTATTCACAGAACGCGTTAGCTGTTCTGATCCAGCATCACTGATCTAATATACCTATCTATATAATACGTAGAGTTGCATGCAAATTATAGAGATCCATATCGATGTAGAGATCATTAATGCTGGAGTAGAAAAGCTATCGCACTGTGGTAAGTGGTTAACTCCCCTGAATTCTAAAATGTTATAGAATATCATCACATTTCTTCTGGCGTACTCTGGAAATAATCTAAAATGTTCTAAAATGTTCTAAATTCTGATTTTTTTTACTTTTATAGAATATTCTGAAATGTTTTACATTATTCTAGAATTCTGCAATATTCCTTAAATTTACAAATTTTACTAAAATTCTGTTTCATGTCCTGGAATGTATTAGACTGTCCTAGAATGTAGGCCAACAATTTTAATAATCTGTCTGATTGTTGTCACTGTCAAGGATTTACTATTTTATCTTTGAAAGAAATTCTTTGTTAATGAAATTAAAAGGTTGGCACGCCGGCTTTGACTTATCACCCTGAACAATACCATGGGCTTTTCCTCATATTTTACGTAGTGTAAAAACACAGTAGGGAAATTAGGTAAGCGAGAACTGAGAGCAATGGAAATAAAGAAACGAGGTGCGAGAAAACCACTTAGGCTACTTTATACATATTCATTATATAGATTCAGGCCCACATTACTCGATGGATTATGAATTGCTATCGAGGAGAAATATGGCACTCGAAACCATATATGTTCACGAACTCTTGCCCGATGAAATTTACGATTACCATTTTCCAATCTACCTTTACTACATACAATATAAGATACCTAAGAAAAACTGGGGAATATAAAAAATATCTGTGGAAGAATTTTGTCAATGTATAATCACTCGTGGGCGACTTCCGGTCGCCATGAAAATCGCTACCTGTCATAGGAGGCCAGCCTTCGCTGAAAGAGAATTGCATTTTCTTCTCTATCACAATTTTAACTCTCCATTCTTATATTCTTTGTTTTATTCTACTTTTTTCTGAGCTTTTATCAAACTTTTCCACGCGATGAAACTTTCTTTTCACAACTATGTGGTAAACATTAACAAAGAAAACTCGCACGTAGTGGAAGAGAATGAAAATGTAGAAAACTGTTATTGTAGTTTTGTAATTCAATAGTTTAGAACTTTAGTTTTTTAAAAGAGTACAACAATTATATGAATTTTCGAGAAAACTATATCTGACTCATTGCGAACTTAATAATATGCAGAAGTTACAAGATTACACAGGGTACAAGTAGACACGGGAAAAGAAGTTGAGACAAAATTGGTTAATAATGCGATATCCTGAAAAACGGAAGTAAGTGAAATGTTTTAAATTTAAACATATGCTTCTAAGATAGATTTCGATACACTTTTTTATTGTACTGTTTGATATTAGGTTTCTAATATATCAAAGTTTTCAACAAAAAAAAACCTAATAGGGATTACTAATAATCAATTTCTTTTACAACATAGAATTTCCAAGTCGAAGACTGAATAAATATTTTCGCCTTCTAAGCATAATTTTATACATAAGGCATTTTTTACATATATTAGTAAAAAATGTGTGTATGTGTGGAAAAGCATTGGCCACTAACGCATACTTAGAACATATATTAATCTTCGTCATCGAAAGTCGTTAAGGAATGGCAACCGACCTTGACAGCTTTTACCAGTTGGAACTTCGGTTTCACAAACACCATTAAAAAGAGGTATCTAACGTTTACATGTTTCGAATCATAAATATGTAGTAGGTCTCGATAATTTCGCAATTCTCACATTTTGTATGAAAACAAGATTTGACGCACGAATTTTGTTCAGAAAATGAGTATTTTTTCTAATATAGAGAGGTTTGACATTATATTTCAATAGTGTTTAACCCCTTGACAAAATATTTCAAGAGTTCCAGGAATTTCGAAGATATCAAGAGATTTTATGGATTGCAAAAGTAATTAACAACTTGGTTGAAGCTTTAATTATTCGCCCTAGATTTTCTGCGATATCTGCATATTGAAAGCGTTTTATAAAATGTATAATAAATGTTCAGAGTTATGTTCTCTCAAGAAGAAAGCTCAATACGCAAATGTACCATTTTTCTATCCTTGATCTGTACACAGAGAAAAAATCAAAGCATAATAGCATCAGCACATCCCATGCATTTGTGAAAAGTTTTTTTTCCGTTACCCGAATACGAATTCATACATCTTAAGCATGGGTATGTCTTACCCTATGAAAGTAAACAATTCGATGCTACAAAAGCAGTCTCGCCATGCAAAAAAAGCTACCGATTGACTGTATTGAGATTGCAAGAAACCTTGATAGCTTTTTTGCATGGCGAGACTGGTCTTACAGCATCAAATTTTTTACTTTCCCAGGATAAGATATACCGGTGCTCAAGACGCATAAATTTTTGCTAGGATGAAATAAGATAACCTGCCACAAACGCACGAGAGGTGCTCATGTTATTAAACTTCGATTTTTTATCCGTGAAGCACGGTCAAGTGAAACGTTTCATCGTACGGAGATAATACATTCAAAGTATATGCTCGAGCGTGTACATTAGGTCAAAGTGAAATGATCAAATTAGTGGAATCGTTTAGGCTGGGCAAAAAAATTGTGTGAGTAAAAATCCGAAAAAAGTGAACAAAAAATTCTGCAATCGGTTAATATCCTCTGTTCTCCTTTTTGGATTGAAATTTAAATTTTGGAAAAATAAAAAAAATTTCCTTATTGCTTCGAAAATTATAGCTAATTTTTTTTATATGTACAGTTTTTTCTAGTAAATAATAATAAAAAATCATAAATAAAAAAAATTGTTGCTCACTTTAGAATTGTTTAAAAATGGCTAAAAACATGTTTTTTTTTTATTGAGTCTTATGCACGCATGTAAAAAAAGTTGAATATGTCAAACCTGAAATTTTTCCATCTTGAATCAAAAAAACATGCTATTATTTTGTTTTTTCACGTAAAACAAAAAGTTTAGTGATGTTTCAAGCGCTTAGAAATAGTCAATTTGACGCTTTTTTAAAGCGATTTTGACGACTTGCTGAGACTCAGCTTTCAAACGCAAAAAATGATGATACTATAACGGCAGAATGATATTTTCGTAGAAATAAGCTGATGGAATCATTTGATACACATATTAACCCCCATAGGGGGGAAGGTAGTGCGTGGGAGTATACTTGTCAATATTATCTCGCTTTTCCAGCAAATCACGGTGCCAGCATATCATACATCCAACGTTACCTCTTGCAATCACCTGCATGTAAGAAACGCGCTGCCGCTGGGTATTAAACCATAAATACATCGCGTCTCGAGACCGGAATTCACTCCTCCCTGAGCCCCCAAACTGTACACATAGTGCATGAGCCACAAATAAACAGTTTGATTTTTTTTATGATAGCTAAACTGCCTTTTTAATTAGATTTTGACGACTTTCTAGACCGATTGTCTTTTGCTTTATACATCGACGATCTACTAGACTGATTGTTTTTCGTTTTGCGCATTGACGACCTGCTAAAATGATTGTCTTTTATTTTCTACATCGATATAATTTGCTAGAAGGTTTGTCATTTTTCGAAATCCTTACTTGTTGCTTGAATCATGGAGAAGTTAATCTTTTGGATAACTGCTGAACACCCAATTTTTGGGAAACCTAGAAATTTTAGTCGACAAGTTCCAACGTATGAGGAGGTCTTTAAAAGCTGTCAGTAAGAAAGACGAGAACTCGGCTTGAAATATGAGACTAATAAGGAACCAAGCTTTTCAGAAGTTGCAGAAGAAGTAAGATTGAAGGGCTATTAAAGATTTTTGCATTCTAGTAGTTACACATAAGCGTACAGTAGAAAAAATACATTATTATCATGATAAATACGTAAAAATTTGAAAGCTACTTGAATTTCAAAAAAGATGCTCAAAAGATTTTTCAAATGGCCGCATGCAAGTGCAGTACCTGCGACACTTGCACTTGTCCGAAAGAGAAAAAAGTGCCTGTCGAAGAGCGTCCTTTTCTTGATAATTAACGAAAAGATAGGCGTCTAGCTATTGGATCTGTAGAACATGCAGAATCGAAGAAGATGAAGCTACACATAGTTTTGATCTCTGCTTGTAAAAGAAGGTGATATCATCAGACCGTGATACTGAAGAATTCTTAGAAACTAATGCTGACGAATTCTTCAAGCCAAGCACTAGCGGAAGTTCTTCCAAGTTAATTCGAAATTGGTTAATCCTAGTCTCAACTTTGACGGTCGCCATGACATAACCATTGTGAAAGAGAAGCGAGGGGCCAAATACTAACAGAGTACTGCCACAAAAGATCATTAAACTCTGGTTCAAGTACCTGACTCTCAGTATATTGGGTATGTTACAGCCACTCTGGGTTCAAGTGAAAGTATTTGTGACAGTATTTTTACTGGTAAATGTTTAAGTTGGCTAAAGTCTTTCGAAGATTTCTATACGTCAGGTACTTCAATTTACTTAAGAATTTTGAATATTATCTGCTGACCTTCGTTAAATATTATGTTATTTGAGAGTATTTGGATTAAGTACAGAATATTCAAGTTATAAATTTCGAAATGTTTTAAAATTTGATCCCCAATAGAACGTTTGCTTCATCCAAATCCAAGATTCGTGTTTAGACACCCAGTATCTTTTATGGCTTGTATTCGCTCTAAATTTGGAGACATCTAGAAATCTAGAACAATGTAGTAGGTATTCATTAATAAGATTTTAGTCATGTGATTGTATAAGTATGCTTATATAATTTCAAGGAATTATAGGAACTTATATTCAATCGCAGAAAATTTACCTCATTAAAAAAGTTTAGAAATGGTCGGTGGTATGTTGGTAAAAGGAAATATTTGACTTTAATTACTCTTTAAATGATTCTCTCAAATTTCAACCATTAAACATCATAAATTTAAAAGTCTTTAATCATTCTGTACTCAAAAATTCGTTTTGGAACTATTTGAATCTCATATTCTGAATTATTCAATTCCGCGTTGTTAGCTAGCGGGCTCCATTCGTTTGTGAATCAGGAAAACTACATTCACTAACGCTGCGGCGATCGCGATTTGATTCAAGCTTCATATATTATTTCCTTCGACTGAGTTAGAAAGCTAAATTGAAAGCAAACCATGTTCCAAGAAATTAGGTTTCATCAGGGCTAATTTCAGGTTTAAAAATGAAACTCGGATAAAGCAATCGAGTATGTTATGTAACAAGACAAAATTTTCAGCATCATGATTTAGATTATTATTTGATATTTGAAGCAACAACTGTTTTCTCGGCACGTGTCACTACACTCCAAGGGCATATTTAGGTAACATTATAGAATTTAGGAATAATTCGTAATGTATTTCTATTTGTTATTTATGACGATGCCTCACCGCTCTGCTCAACAAGAAACAATGAGGGATTCTGTTCCCGCCTTTCCGTTTGCTGC
>JAUELO010011278.1:0-11467 GCA_032357855.1 Amphibolips quercusostensackenii
CTCCATAATGGGGCGCTATAGCCGATCTTAGGCATTGTAGAGAGCATGTCTATAAGAACAACATAACATGAAACTTCAGTTTGAGGTTAGCCCTGAAGAAGTGAACTGCAACGTTTATGAAACGACGGCAAGATTCGTAGTTTTTCACTTGATTTAAACCCAAAGAACTCTTTTATTATGTGTAAATAACTTGTTTAAGACAACTAGATTAATTATTATAAAAATTGTCTTTATTAGTACTCCTGCATAACTTTAATTCGTTTTGTAATATTTGTTATTCGCTCATGAAGAACAAAGGACGAAAATGATAAACTAAATAATAGATGTTTTTTGAAAAACTAATAATATTTCATTAAAAAAAAGAAAATTGTATATCAAATGTATAATGAAGACTTTTTAATTATGGATTTAGCATTCTTGGATTAGATTTTGATACTAAGAGTAGCGCATATGAAAAGAAGGGTGTGATAAAGAAGAGGAAAAAGATTTTTTAAAAACTTAGAAAGATGACGGATGCATAAGGTACCCAAAAAACTGTGAGGAAAAAATGAGAAAAACGAGGACTTTTGTGAAGATAAGAAGAAAAGAATAAGCCGGAGCATGTTGAGAGTGAAAGGGTAGGAAGGGATGTTAGTGCAGTATTAGGAGGAAATAAGAAAAACAAGAAGTAATTAGGATCGAGTTTGATTAGATCAAATTTCAGGAAATCTAGGAGGTACATTAGGAAAGAAATTAAATAACTATGTTGAAGCTTGAGTAAGAAAACGAAGAGGATGAGGAAGCTGAGGACGTTAATGTGATCACAGAGCTTGATCATGATGGAAAGGATAAGGTTTAAAAAAAATTTAAAGCTCAAGAAAATAAATGTGGTAAATGTGGTGACTGTGGTGACGTATCAAAAATTTGTACAACTCGCAGCCTACTGCAGGCTCTCTCAGGACATCCCAGAAATGCATTGACAGTCTTTTCACTTAGCCAACTCAATTTGTCCTAAGGTGAAGAAAACTCATTTAAATTTAATCCCTACTTCTCACGTATATTTTATATGTAACAAGCGAGCTACGTGCTCTTCACAATTCTTTTAGCAATTTCGAAACTTCTATGAAAACGAATTCAATGCCTTATTTTATGTCAAAAAAAAGTGCATTGTGATCAAATTTTCAAAGGCCAAATTAGCAAATGTCTCAAAACTGATTTTTAGGAGAAGTAAATTAGTTACAAAGTAAAGTAGTAACATTTTAATTTATTTAACTAGTAAATCATAAGCTAAAAAATGATATAATGATAAAGTAAAAAAAAATGTTTATGAGCTACTTAAAACTAGACTATCATGATCACAAATATATAACTAAGGATATTGTGCCTAAGATTTGTATAAGAACATACCATGCTTTCAAAAAACATGTATGGTAACTACTTAGTCAATTACGAAGAACTTTTTTCAACAATCCAAGTAAGTTATCAAAAACAAAAAGCAAAAATTGTTTCAGCACATTAGATCATGAGATTCTTTCTACTTTGAAAGTAACAGTGCAATTGTTTGTAGTGATTAAAAATTGTAAATATAATTATTATATTATACAGATAATTTTATAAGCTTTTAAATTACAATGCGTTTTTTATCAACCTTTATATTGTCTAAAAACGTAGCTTGAATAATTATTTGAATAAGGCACCATGCGTTAACAAAAATGTGTTCTAAAGCCTATAAGGACGTTAATCGAGTAGTATAAATTTGCTTCATCCCCTATTGATTCCCTTTTCGCCACACTCAACAACGTTTAATGACAACCTATAGGAACGGCCTTTAACCTTCTATAGTAGTGCATATATAAAGGCCCTTAGAAATGGTCAATACAAGTTTCAAGCAAATGATAAAAACAACCTTTAAAAAGGTCAACATCAACCTTTAGCAACGCCTAATAGCATTGCTTAAAATCGGTCAGTATTAAACTTTTGCAATGACTAGTACCGTCATCTAGCAACACATAATAGCAATCTTTGGCAATGATCATTAGAACTCCCTAGCAACAGAAAATAAAAAACCTAGCACCAGATAATGACAAACCTTAACAACGGCTACTAACTTTATCTAGAAAATGTCAGTAACTAACCTTATCAACGGTTAATAACAACCCTTCAAAACAGCTAGTGAAATTTTTCAGCAGTAAATAGTAACAACCTTAGGCAGCACTCAACGTAAACCCCTATCAACGGTCAACAAAAGACGTTCACAACGATCACTAAGACTTACTAGCAAAGGACAATCACAACCTTTACAACAATTAATAACATTGCTATAGACAAATAATGACAACAATTAGCAAAAGCTTATAATTTTTCTTAGCAACAGACAATAACAACCGATAGAAGCGATTAACAGAACTCCATATCAACAAAAAATATTATCCTTTAGCAGCGCTCAACATCAACCTTTAACAACGGTCAACAACATTCTGCATCAACGATCAATACAACACGCTAGCATCAAGCAATAATAACACGGCTGAGTAATTGATAATAACAAACATTGGCAGAGTTCAACCTGAACCACTATTAACGTTAAATAACATCTCCTAGCAAGGGTTAATAACAACCTTCAGTAAATGATCAATAAAACTTTGTAACAGCTGTCCTTTTAAACCTTTAGCAACTCTTACAACGGCTAATAACATCCCTTACAACATACAAAAACAACACTTAGAAACGGCATTCCCACATTACTCTGTCAATAGACACTAACATCCATTAGCAACGATCAGTAACTAGGCTATGCAGCGATTCATAACAAATATTAGCAACAGCTATTAACTTTTTTTTTCAAAGATCAATAAAAATTAAGAGAAGCGATTAGCAGAACTTTATAATAACGACAAATATAATCCTCCAGCAGCACTTAACATCAAGCTTTAGCAACGCTTAATAACATTCCTTAGCAACGATCAATACAACTCTCTAGCAGCAAACAATAACAAGTCCAAGCAGCGGTTATAGAAATCATCAAAATCGTGGGATAATGGCGATCCCCAGCGTCAGAGCGAGTCCCTTGTGATAAGGAGGTTCCGAGAAATGTGTATGTCCCGGTTCGATAGAAGGATCCTTAAAGAATAGGTGGAGTCCCGATAATTAGATAGGGTGCCGTAGAATAAGGACAGTCCCGATTAATAAATGGGATCCTGTGAATAAGGAGGTTCCGATGGATAGGTGTGATTCTAAGGGATAGAGTGCATGCCGACGTATACAAGTGTTCCCGGGGGACAAGTGGAATTCCAAAGAATAAGAAAAATCCACAGAGATATTAAAAATAAAATAGTAAAGAATATATTCAAAGAATTATCAATAAGAAAACTTCAAAAATAACTCCTTATATTAAACTATAATATTGAGACAAGGTACTTCTCACAAAAATCGGCACATTGTGCGAAAGAATCAAAACTAACTTTTTTCATAAAAATCAGGCAATTAATTTAATTATCCTAATTTTTTAAAAATGTATCGTTGAAAACATATATGCATATAATAAAACTATCTCCACAAGCAGAAAATGCGTTGATTTACGAAAACTCGAACGCGCTACATTAGCCGCCGCTACGCTAATAATTAATTTAATTTAGCAAAAGTAGTAATTAAAACAAAATTTTATTGTTTATAACAATCTTCTTATTTATTAATGCTAAATATTAGCAGTTTCTTCTACAATTTAAATTTTTTTACCCAATTCTTAATTAGAAAAGTTATAAAAAATTCAAGCCTACCAACATAATTGTTTAAACAATTTATTATTGTTTTTAACAATCTTCTCTTACATACTTGCCAGAAAAATGCAGTTTTTTCTTTTATTTTTAACTTTTTGTCCGCTTTTCACTCAGAGCCAGCTAATTAGTATTTAAATTTAACAAATATGATTGTTTAAACAAACTACCACTGCTTATAATTATCTTTCCCAAGAGAAAAGGTGAAAAGTTGCGGGCATGTGACAAATTACTCCATATAGACAACACCACTGCAATCGCTTATATTAATAAAATGGTCGGAATTCAATTTCCACATCTCAATAACTTAAGCAGAGAGATCTGAAACTGGTGCGAGGAGAAAAACATATGGATTTTTGCTTCTGACATTGCTTCATAAGAAAATATTATAGCAGCCAGGCAGTCTCAAATTAAAAACCTAGACACCGAATATGAGTTAGCCAGCTTTGCTTATAATGAGATCGTAAAAGTTTATACCAAACCTGAGATAGATCACTTTGCTTCTAATTCAAACACTAAGTGCCAGTTATTTTGTTCTTGGGAGAAAAGCTCACAAGCTATAGCGATAGTCGCGTTTCCTATTTCATGGAGTGAAAAATTCATTTTTGCCTTTCCACCTTTCTTAATAATTTTCAAACCTTAAAAAAAGATTAAAACATATAAGGCATATGAGATACTAGTTGTTCCGTTATAGACCGCACAGACATGGTTTACAGTTTTTCGTTTGTGGCTTGTTTTTGAACTCGTAATATTTTTACCTAGTTTTACTCTTTTCTTATCTTCTTGCAGAACTCGACTGCGCCCTCTGGCATCCTTACTTCCGATATCCCTTATTTCTAACAATAGAATTTCCGATTCCGTGATAGGACGTTTTTTAGAGGAATCTATAAACTTAAACCATCTTGACCAAAGTATGCTAGAACCTGGAATGTGTCTTCAGTCTGAGACGAAATTTCGAAAAGGTTTTCACTTGATAAATTCATTCTTCAACAACTTGCTGAGAAACTTGTAATACTCCTAGCTTTAGGAACAGATCATCGAGTTCAAACCCTTTTGCTCATTCCGTTAGATACCATTGTATTTTCAGCTTCCGAAGTAAAAATTAGGATCAAAGCTCTCGTTAGGACGTTAAAGTCAGGATCGTTTCAACCTACTTAGTGTTACCTTACTTTCATGAGAAACCAGAACTATGTGCAGCTTCGACTTTAAAACATTCTTTAAAAAGAACAAGCACTTTAGGAGGTAACGCGAATACGCTTTTGTGGTTTCAATAAGCCTCTTAATGCAATGGGCGCGCAAACTTTGAGCCGTTGGATAAAAGATGTTGTATTTATATGCGGCCTTGACAAACAGTTCACGGCTCATAGCACTAGACACGTATCCACCTCTTTAGCTTTTAAGGAAGGTATACATTCAAGAGACATAAAGAACTCTGCAGGATGGTCGAAAAGATCATCCACTTCCGCAAAATTTTATTACAGACCAATTATGGAGTCCTGAGAACGTGGTGAGAAGTATAGTTAACCGATTAAATGAATTTACCTGAGAATGAAGTTCAATCGTAATTATACGACCACCTCGTTCGAAGGCATTACACCCCTTATATAATTCAATTTTTTTCCTCTTTCAAGCACGGAGAAAAAATTCCGCGGACAATTTTCCTACACATCTCTAAATTAAATGAAATCGTGAAGTAAGTGACAGAGTCACAGAGTGACATTCCGCTTTTCTCATTTTTTTTTTTTCGAGTGATGATGACATTCAAAGAATATATAAACACAGTATTATTAATTTTTACGTTATCAGGATTGATTTCTACACAGGAAGCTGTGCGATGAAAACTAATTTTTTTATTTGCATGTCATGATTTTACATATTTCTCAATTGATCACGTAAAAATTAAGGGAAAGTTTCGCAATAAAGTGATGTATTGTTATGCCTAATCCTACTATTTTTTGTCAATTTCACGCATTTTAAGCGCCTTCTATTCTCATCGGCTTTGTAAGGGATTAAAATCTAATTATATACGCTGCTTAACCGAAGATTTAAAAATGAAGGCCAAAAACAGCATTTTTAGATATTAAAATTTTTGATACCCTCTAATGCAGGCCTTTTCACTGGGCTACGAGAATTATTAATTGTTCAAATTCACTTCTGCTTGCTAATGTGATAGGAAAATAAAAAAGAAAAGAAGGTTATATTATTTTAATTAGAGGGCACTGGTGAAAAATATGAAATTATTCAATACTAATAACTATAGGACAATGTTGAAATTGAAAATGATGTTTACAATTAATTTTTAAATTGTTAATGTTAAAAAGACACAACTTTTTGTAGGTTCGCTATAATTTTAATTTTAATATAATATTGTGAATTATTATTTCGTAATAAGAAATTCATATTACAATGATTTAAAAATAATAATTCAAACTCATATTACAGTGATTGGAAATAATAAACTTACTCTGCTTTTTTGAGAAAGATGTGATTTTAACAGCTGCGCTACCAGGTTTAATTATTAGAACAGTAATACCTCACAAAAACTAGCTGGGTATTTTAAGTTTTAGTTCTGAAAGTTTCGTGAGTTGCACAAAAAAAAATCACATCTTTGGTGGACATTGTAAATAGTTACAGAGCCTTTGCGTTTAAGTTTAGAGTTCGAATCGCTTTAATATTTTTATTAAGACTGAAGATAGTATAGTTATACTATTTTGTAATTTTGAGCAACCATTTTTATTATTCATCATATTTTTAAACTGTAATTTATTCATAAATGTTTTTTTCATATTTAGACACTTTTTCACATTTTTCCCATTGCTTCTTGTATAAAAAATAATGCTCTGAACTTCACTTTTCTTGAGTGTGCTTAAAATTTATGATATTTTTTTATTATCTTTAAAGTAATGTACGTGGAACACTTTAAGCTCTTAAATAAACATTTATTTATTATACTAGAATTTTTCTTTGCCTTGATCAAATTATCTTTATGAAGACTTCACGAAAAAAACTTTATGCTTATAGTGGTATAGAATAGAGGTGTCGACGTGAGAAATAGCAATGCTAGAAAAAAAACATTTTTGCACATTTATACCGTCTTTTCAAAATTATTTCATTCAAAGTCTCATTTCCGCAGGATCTTCTGTCTTCTCTCTTTCATATGGAGTAAGCGCGAACTTAGATACAATTAGCATCTTCAGATTTCTGAGTGTATACTCTTTTGGAAGAAACAAAAGAGAAAAGTAGAATAAAACGCGCTCAGTCGTCAGTTGCAAATCATGGATTACTGTCTATTAGTTGTTACTTGCAAACAAGCACAGCGGACCTTTCTAGCAGATTAACCTAGGTACATGCTTTATCTTCTCAGAATATTTTTCCTCAGATGAACAAATATTTTTCAGATAAATAATAAAGCCGTACACAAAGAAAATCCTTGAGCACTGAGTGATTTTCTATAAACAACTGATTTATTCATAGAAAAATTTTTGTTTATACACTACTAGTTAGTGTATAGACACGAGCTAGTCGTTTATCGTTAGTTACAAATTCCGTATGATACACTAATGTCAATAAAGCAGTGAGTAGTGCGAAAAAATTGAAACGTTGAAACTACGTTATTTTTTTTGGATATTGTACATAACACTGATTTCTCGGATGAAAAATCCATTCTGTCCATCCTTCGATGCGACTTCTAATCATCGCCAATCGATTACCATATTGAAAAAAGTGCTTATCCGACTTCGGTCGTTAATGATCAAAAATGCATACAGCGAGTTCAAAACTACTAAGTCGTGTATTATAAAGCAATGAGTAGTGCAGCTTGCACTACTCACTGCTCTATTAATCTTGTTGTAGCATGAACGACTAGACTGGCACGTGTCCATACACTAACCAGTAGTGTATGATACATTATTTTCTATAAACTGAACAGCCATTAGACATTTTGAACGGGGCCCAAAACAAAAAAATGCATTTGCTTAAGTGTCGAGGAAATTAAAAAACTGAATTCTGCAAATTTTAAAAATAATTATTCTTTTTTTTAATATGTTTGATATAACCTGCTTTAAGCGTTTAACTAAACATACTTTTTTTTAATTACTTAAGCCTTAAGCGAAACAGACTAATTTTCAACTCAAAAAAGGGGGTTTTATTAAAAGAACTGAATTTATTACCAAGAAACATTTTTTAGTCAATAAAGAAAAAAAATCGCAGACAAAATGTTAAATTTTTAATCAAAAAAGATAAATTTTTTACAAAAGAGTTCAGTTTTTAACAAAAAAATATGAATTTTTTATCTTAATAATTGGATTTTTAACTAAGAGAGATAAATTATCAAGCAAGAATAAAATGCTTTTATGAGCAGTTTAAAAGTTTATTTCTGACTAGAAAAAAACGAATTTCCAATAGAATAGTACGATTCTCAACTAAAGAAACAAATTTTTCACTAAAATGATGAGTATTGAATCACGAAAATTGTATCCATAAGAAAACAAAACAAAAATAAAACTAAGCAGTTAAATTTTTAACTGAAAAGATTAATCTTTTATCAAAAAAGATAAATTTTTACAAAATACATGAATTTTCATAGAAATATTAAAATTAAGGAATTTTCGGCCTAAAAGTTTAAGTTATAACCAAAAAAATGAATTTTCAAACAAACATGATTTAGTTTAATTTTTGGTTAAAAACTTTATTCGCCTAACAAAAGAAAGGTAATTTTCACCAAGAACTGAGAAAATGTTTTGTCAATCATTGATTTCGAAAAAATTAGAGTAAGATGACGATATATTTAAAAGTTTTGTGAAAATTTTAAAATAATTTTAAACTGGAAATGATTTTAAGATATTTAAAACAAACATTGACTTTTTAAGATTTTGAACACAAGAAGCTTTTCATTCATTTAGAAAAGTTTTAAAAGAATACAATTTTTTTATCAAAATTACTAGGAATACTAAACATAAATTTTGTTGCAAAATCAATCATTAAAAACACTTTTACAAACTTTAAAAAATTTTTTAATAGAATCTGGAAAATTTTTGAGCAATTTTTTTTTGTTAGATTTTCAAAAAGTTGTAGAAAACTTTCTTTTTCCAAGATAAGAAAAAAATTTGCATTGGATTTCCGAAAAATTTTTTTATGATTTTTTTAACAAATTTTTTACAGAATATTTAAAAAGGTTTGAAAGAAACTTTGATGTATAAATTAATATTTCAAGCTTAGCATTGCTTAAAATGATATAATTTTGTAAATTCATAAATTTTTTTATTAATTTTTGTATTCAACATTTGTCTGAGATTGTCTTCCTTGTTTATTGATAATCCTTCATCGATTAAAAACTCAACACCTTTTTTTTTAATTTCCTTCATTAGTTTAAAAATTAGTCTATTTTGGTTTAGGCTCATGGTAATAAAAAGAAAACAAAAGCTACAAATTCTAAAAACCCTCTTAATTAAAAAACTTTTAAATGTAAATCATCAGAATTACATAATTTTTTGATTGTAAAGTTAAAAACTAACATAATTTTTGATTGTATGTAAATTTCAAAAATCAAAATAAATTTAATTTTCAATATTTACAAATCAAGTTCTTTAAAATGGTAACAGGTGCAACTAAAAATTCTTCAACTTTGAAGATTGAGAATAAAAAATTCTTCAATTTCAACGATTTAAAAAATATATATTTTCCTGTTGTTTATATTCGCAGTTAGATAATGATTGATTTAAAATGTATAAAGTTTAAAGTGATTTAACTTCTACAGCTTTTTTGAAAATATTTTTTAAATTAATCAACAAGATATGCAATTAAAGAATTTGCAACATTTAATTTATGCAGTAGAAAATTATGCAATTCTGAATGCTTGTAAAATAGTTTCAATTGAAAAAAATTTCAAGTTTAATTCATTTAGTTTTATTTATTTGCAATCAAAAAGTCTTTGATTCTTAATTTTTATAATTTAGAAAGGTGTGCTAATTAAAATTCTTAAATTTGATCAAACGTCAAGATTTTTTAATTCTGAAACCTCCGAATAAAAAAATTTTTTAATGCAAGTATTCAGAATTACAGAAATTTTAATTGTAAAATTCGAAACTTCAATCATTTTTAAATGTATGTGAATCTTTAAAAACAAAATCGCTCTAGTTTTTAATATTTACATTTTAAGGCTCATAAATTTCAAATGGTTACAATTAAAAATTCTTTGTTTTTGACATATTCAAAATTAATATTTTTCTGTCTTTAAGATTTGCAATTTATTATTTATTAATTTGAAATGTTTATTGTTAAAAATGGTGTAAATTTGAACGTTCTTTTTGGAATATGTAGTTCAATTCGAAAGACATACAATAGAGAATAATGCAATTTTTAATGCTTTTTTTTTAAATAGTTCAATTTTGAAAATTTGAAATTGCAATTGAAAATTCATTGCTTGTGAACTTTAAATATGTCAGCGTTGATGTATTTTTTTTTGTATTCTTATAACTTTTTTTCATATGCAACATGTGTGTCCTTATATGAAGAATAAATAGTCAAATGTTACGTAATTTATGATACAAATAAGTTAAATATCGCAAATTTCAAATAAATCATCAACTGAATGTCAGAAAAAAATTTAATGACGGAATATTTAAAATTGAGATTAGCACCACTGTCGCGAGTCTATCAAATTCAATCGGGATAGAGTAAATGCACTTGCTGGATAAATTGCAATCAAAAACCCTGTATTAATTTTTGAGTAACACTTGATTAACAGTCGGCAATTTTTTCTTTTTTTCGCGAGTTGGTTCCATTTTCGATGGATTCACGAGCAGGGCATGGTTTCAATTAGGAATTGATTTAACAAATTAAGTAATAAATTTGTCTTTATTTAAACAAAAAAAGATACACACCAATATAATGCATGTAAAATAGAAATTACGAAAAGTAGTGTTCAATTAACAATACGATATTCTTTCTTATATATCTTCCACTCCAAATTCAAGTGAATCATAATTTTACTGACTAAATAAATTAAGTATGCTTTAAATAAATGATCAGTAATTTCTTCTAAAAAAAACAGTCATTTTACTGGATGAACCAGTCAATATTGCTGATTGAATCAGTCACTTAAAGTGACTGATCTTCAGTCAATAGAAGTGACTCAATGGTTTTCTACAATAAAATTGCAAAATTATTTCTAAATTAAAATTCTGTTTGGTTGAATTTCCTTCATTAAAATTCGTTTCGAATTTTCAGTGCGACTGGTCGTCCTGCATTCCAACTCCTACAATTTTTCGGGACGACTAGACGCAGCCTATTTATTAATGTAACATCTTGTTATTGAAAAACAATGCTTGATTTTTGAAACAAACCTGATCAGCCAATTTATAATACAATCATTTTGCATCAGATATAATGGTTTTCCATAAAAACAAACGAATCAATATATCGAGTTGCATTATTACTGATATAACTAATATTAAAATATTGAAATAATGATATGATACCACAAAGGAATAGTAAGAAGTAGTATCCCTGTAAGTGGAAAGTCGGACGAGAAACGCGTGAGAATTCCTTAATTTTTGCCACGAATGGAAACCCGTGAGCAGGCCTGCGCACATGCGCACTGGTATGGCGGTTGTCATGTCAACACCCTTTGGAAGTTTTGAACTTGTGTGTTGAAACGTGCACCGAACAAAATGAAAACATAAGCGAACATAATCTACATATGTATCGATATTTCA
>JAUELO010011299.1:0-11466 GCA_032357855.1 Amphibolips quercusostensackenii
GGGCTTTTGATTATCGTGAGTCTCCTTCCAACGCTAAAAGTCCCCAGAAATCACTGGGCCGGAAGACCCGAAATCTCGGCTAAAATGAATAACATCGCGATGAATAGAACAATCAGGCTGAACGTGCTTTCTCTGGAGTCTCCAGAGTCGCCGATTACGAATTTTTGGTCATAAATGCAAAATTTAAAATAGCGGACTTAAATTGGCGACGAATATTTGGAAAAACTTGCGGATTAAGCTGGAAGTGCTCACTCTGTGGGTTTTAGGGTCGCTGATTACGAATTTTCTGTCAAAAATGACAAATTAAAAATGTTGGATTTAAAATCGCGTCCGAAATTATTCAAATGACGAATTGGACTAAAAGTGCTTACTAGGGGATTTTCAGGTTAACCGATTACAATTTTTTTGTTAAAATTCTAAATGGCGGATCCAAAATGGCAAGGAAATTTTGAAAAAGTTTTCGAAATAGGTTGGAAGTGCTTAAACAGGGGGTCGCAGGGTCGTTGATCACGAATTTAGGGATAAAAATGCAAAATTTGAAATAGCGGATTCAAACCAGCAGCTTAAATTCGAAAAATTAACAGATAGGGCTAAAAGCTCACTAAAAAGTTTTTGGGATTGCTGATCATAAATTTTTGGTGAAAAATGAAAAATTTAAAATTGTGGATCTAAAAAGAAGGCCGAAAAGTGGATGGATTGGGTTAAAAGTGCTCACTTGGGGGTTTTTGGGGTCGCTCTAAAGAATGATTAACATCTGATCATCTTATTCAGCAATAATTACAGACATTTATATTATTTGTGAGAAACAAAAATGAGTGTCTATCTGGTAGTCAATTATTAAGCTAACAATCTTACGCCGTGAAATAACCTGCCTTGAACCGTAAAATAACCTGCCGGACAATTGTGTAGAACATTGTATTAGAGATTTTTTGATTAAGGAACGTTTAATTAAATGAATTAAAAATATTTCGAAATTATTACTTTCACGAAGCTTCCTCTGGGAGGATGCAAAATTCAACTATTTTGGTAGAAAGCTCAACTGGGTGGTTAAAATGCATTGTTTCTGGTTATAAAATTTATCTCTTCAGATAAAAAAATTCATGTGAAGGTTTCAGCTATTTTGTTAAAAATTTAATTTTTTTTTATTTAAAATAACCTTCTTGGTTTAAACTTGAACTATTGTGTCAAAAATCTACTTTATTTATTACAGATTTATAATTTTAGTTGTAAATTCATATCTTTGGTTGAAAATTTAACTATTTTGTTTTTTACTTGTTTTTTTTGTTGGGTAGAAAATTAAAGTTTTTTGGTAGAAAATTAAACTGTTTTATTTAAAATTAACTTATTTGCTAAAAATGTTAGAAATTCGACTATTTGGTAAAAATAAACTTTTTTGTTAAATATTAATATTTTTGTATTAAGCTAGCAAATGAATCTGTTCGTCTTTTTTGTGGACAATTGATCATTATTCACTGCATAGAGAAAACAAAGATCAATTACATAATTTTAATTCATTTCTACCTCTTGCCATCTTTTCACTAACCTCATTATATTGCGTTCGTGTAAATTCTGTGGCTTTTTAATGAAAAACCAATAAAGGTGATTTTTCACTCTCACCTCATCAGCGTTGGCAATGGTATTTTGCCTTATCCTTCATATTCATCTGACTTAGCACCATCTGATTTTTATGTATTCCAATCGTTACGAAATTCCGTAAATGGAAAACCTTCTTTGATGAGGAAAATGTGAAAAATCACCTTAATCAATTTCTCATCGAAAATACCCAGAAATTTTACGAATGCGGTATAATACAGTTGGTGAAAAAATGACAAGGGCTCATGTAGAGAAATGCTAATGATTTAATTGGTTAAGCTTTGTTTTTTAAATGCAATAAAAAAAGATCAAATGTCTGCAGAAAAAAACACCGAACAGACATATTTGCCAACACAATATAAAAATTCAACTATTTGGTTAAAAATATATGTATTTTTAAACAAATGTAACTATTTTGTGAAAAGTTTAACTATTTGTCTAAAAAGCATTTTTTAAAATGAAAAATCATTCTTTGAGCTTTAAAATTTCACATCCTAAAACTGTTCTTGTTTTTGCTTTATTTTTGTGTTCTCTTTGGTTTGAAAACTCGTTTCTTCTGTTAAAATTTCCCTAATCTTTTTTGGGTGAAAATGAAAAATTTTTGTTACAAATTTTACCAAAAAGTCTTTTTCGGTTGAAATTCAACTCTCCTGTTAAAATTCAATGTTACTGTTTTAAAATTTTTTTAGTCATAAATTTTTTTGAAAATGTTATATTTTTATTTGAAATTTTAAGAATTTAAAGCGTTTCAAATTGAATCATACAAAAGCTGTTATGTCCGAAATTTGAAACATTTCAGGCTCTGATAATTAAAGTTGTACCTGAATTCTAGAAAAGAGTTTATAATCTAAATTAATTTTACTGCATCAAATCAAACAAATTTTATGATATAACAATCATTAGCATTCTTTTGTACAGTCATGCCAATTGTATTTTTAACTATTTCATCAATCGAAAGTTATGATTTGCGTAGTATTGTGATACAGAGAAATATAATTGTTTAAATTAAATACGTGAGTCACGATTCTAATTCGAAATTCAATATAAAAAGTCATTTCTAATAGCTGTAATTCTGTCGATTCTACCGAACAATGCAAAAGAACAAAAACAGTTCAGAAAGTCATACCGCAGGATGTTCCGAGTGATATGTCTATTACTGAATTCGAAGTTTATTCTAATATAATATTTTCGTTCGCAATTGTCTTCTTACTTGCTATGTTTTCAAATAATTATATTATCAAGGAATTCAAAAAGTAACTCTTTAGGTAAATTAAAGTTACTTCATCTGTCAACCTAAACTATTTACAGTTCCAAAATAACTTGAACGTAATTAGTTACACTTTTTTGCTAAATAACGTTAATTTAACTATTTTTCTTTTAAAAAAGTAAATAAACCAACCCTGTGATTAATATATAATTATTTTACGCAACAGCGTTTTATGATATGTAGCACATACATATACAGCCCTGAAAAAATCCATACATTTTCACTAAACAGTTCATAGTTTTTTATTTTTGAATGATCAAATGTTTCTTCTGATTAAATTATTTATTTTCTACTGATTTGTATTTGCTCTCTTTTTTTAATTTGAATTTAAAGCTTTCAGAAATGAATTTCGCCGTCGGAAACCGTACGAATTACTGTACAAACATGAATCTTTGCTGTCTGCATAGCAAACGTAGCTGTTTGTTACACTTTTTCGTTCACAAAGTAACATCGAGGGGCGGATTGCGATCAGTGCGGTATTTCATCCTTCGTGTGTATGTTGTGACTCTCCATTCAGAACTGATCTTCTTGAGGAAGATATTTATTAGACTTCTGAACTGTAAGGTTTTTTTTTATCACAGCCGGATCTTGGGGAAACACCTTAGATTTGATAAACAGAATTTGAAATTTGAGGTGAAATTTTGATTAAAATCGTATGTGCACAGTTTGACGTTTGTAGTTGAACGACTGCAGTCTGAAATATGCAGTTTAACGTGTACGTTTTATCGTGTGCAGTTTAACGTGTGAAATTTAACTTGTGAAGTTTCACGTGTGTATTACAAGGTGTCTGAAGTTTTACGTGTGCAGTTTAACGTGTGCCGTTTAAATTGTATAATTTAACGTGTAGGCTTTGAAATTTATGAAATCAATTTACTATCAATAAATAAGTTTAAGGTATACTGTTCAAACTGTGGAATTTAACGTGTGCAGTATAACGTCTGCAGTTTAACGTGTACAGTTCAACGTGTGCATTAAAACGTAAAAAATTTAATAACTAGACTTTGTGTGTGAAACAGTGTACAGTCAAAAGCGTCTGGGATCCTTGAGTGTAGTGTTAATAGGATCTCGATTCTCTATGCAAAGGTACCTGTACAGAATCCTTGCAAAGGTTCCTTTGTCAATGCAGGTTCCTTTGTAGGACCGCGTCAAGTAACCTTTTCATGTTCCTACTCAAGAAACTTTAGATTTTCCGTACGAGTTTTTGTGCGCTAACCTGTACAGAAACATATAGAGGATCCTCCGAAGTTCCAGTACAGGAACATAAACGGGAGCCCCCTAGTAAACTCGGCAGCGAGAGGTTTTATAAAGGAAAAAATGGTAAAAGGCTGAATACTAGCGAAACCTTTTCTTCATAGGCTGTTAATAATTATACGAAAAATCTCAATCGATTAAATAATGCCTAAACATTTTACAACGAAAAATAGCAGCGATTGGGAGTTTTTCGAGTTTATTTCGGAAGCGGCTCATTTTCATACGATTAAGGTTTTGTAGAAAAATGTGCACAATTTTTATCTCTATAAAAAAGTTTATTTTTCTTTTTCACTCGAAAACAATAGTTTGCTCAGAAAATAGAAAGACAGATTAATTTATTGTATTTAAAGTTTTTACACCGGTAAGGAGCAGTTTTTGTAGAAAAAAACGTACTAACTACAGATGTGAGCATAATAAAGGTCTATCTCTCACGGAATATATACAGTATGACGATAAGTCAATTACCTCATTTAATATTGTTTATTTTTGTTGCCGACTTCAACAGGCTTTTTTCTTATTATCACTTTCACGCTTAAAGTTCACACTTCGCACACAAATTATTTCATATGTCGACAATGACCTTGAAAATTCGTATAATGTTCAGAATATATTTTTAAATCCTACAAAAACATTTTATACTCGATCTAAATCATTGAAAAAGGGGAAATTCTAAGTGCTATCCTGGGTACTAATGATATTTATCTCTTCTTTTGTGAATATTCCACTGACCTTCCTTCTGTCTTGACATGCGTGACCAGTGTCCCTTGAGCTCTGGCCACTATTGTACACATGGTGCCTGACCAGTGTGAACCAGTAGCAAATAGTGTTCTTATTTCTTGTACAATCTTACAAGACGCATAATGAGACCTGTCTGTTTGCTTACAATACAGTCTAAGGACTATCAATTGTCAACAAGTTGTTTACAAGTATACATCAAAGATATATAAAAAAATCAATATGACTGGTTTTCTTTCTGAACCGATAAAAAAACAACTTTCAGCATGCCGAACTGACTGAGGCTGCTATAAAATATACACTAACGTACGCAAAGAACTTCTAATTTTTCCACTAATATGTATAAGTCTATAAACTGTCTATTTTTTACATATAGTCAACAAGACTTTTTGCAATATCTGTACAAAAATCGACTCAACAGACTCCTTATTTTTTACTGATATATGAGACTAAAAACTGTAGATTCCTAAGACATTGTTAACAAGACTATATGTCATATCTTTGCAAAAATCGACATTACTAGGATTTTTTTCTGAACCAAGAAAACATCTTTTAGAATGCCGCGCTGACCGAAGCTGCTACGAAATATACACTGCCAGGCTTAACAGACTACTTATTTCTTCACTAAAATATAAGTCTACAAATATTCGACTTTGCACATATTGTTGAAAAGACTATTTGATATATCTGTACAAAAATCGACATTACTAAGATTTTTTTCTGGACCATGAAAATAACTTTTAGAATGCCGAGCTGACCCAGGCTGCTACGAAATATACACTAACGGACTCAACAGACTAATTATTTTTCCACTGATATATAAGTCTGAGGACTGTTGATTTTCAACATGTTAATAAGACTATATGCAATATCTGTACGAAAATCGCCATTACTGGGATTTCTTTCTAAGCCAAGAAAACAAATTTCACAATGCCCAGCGGACCGAGGCTGATAGAAAATATAGACTTACAAACTCAACAGACTTCTTATTTATCCACTGATATATAAGTCTGAGAACTGTCAATTTTCACACATTTTTAATGTGACTATTTGCAATATCTGTACAAAAATCGACATAAGTGGGATTTTATTCTAAACCAAAAAAAAAACTTATAAAATTCCGAGCTGACCGAAGCTGATACGAAATATACACTAACGAACTCCACAGAATTTTTATTTATTCACTGATAAATAAGTCTAAAAACCGTCGTTTTTAACGAGTTGTGTACAAGACTATTCGCAATATCTGTACAAAAATCGACATTACTAGAAGTTTTTTCTAGACCAAGAGAACGTCTTTTAGAATGCCGAGCTGACCCAGGCTGCTACAAAACATACCCTGACGGAGTCAACAGACTTTTTATTTTCCACTGATATATAAGCCTGAAAAATGTCATTGCTAAAATCTTTTTCTGAACCAAGAAAACAAATTTTAGAATGCCGAGCTGACCGAAGCTGCTACGAAATATACACTGACGGACTCAACAGACTCCTTAATTTTCCACTGATATAGAAGTCTGAGAAATGTTGATTCTTAACATGTTTGTTAAGAGACTATTTGCAATATCTAAACAAAAATAAACATTACTGAAATTTTTTTATAGACCGAGAAAACAATTTTTAGAATGCCGAAATGCACAAGCTGCTACGAAATATACACTGACGGACTCAAGAGACTCGTTGTGTTTCCACGAATATATAGGTTGGAAAACTGTCGATCTTTAACATATTGTTGACAAGACTATTTGCAATATCTTTACAAAAATCGACATTACTAGGATTTTTGTCTAAACCAAAAAAACAACATGTAGAATGCCGCGCTGACAGAAGCTGCTACGAAATATACACTGACGGACTCAATAGACTCTTTATTTTTTTACTGATTAATAAGTCTAAGAGCTGTCAATTTTTAACATATTGTTAACAAGGCTATTCGCATTATCTGTACAAAAGTCCACATTACTACGATTTTTTGCTAGACCAAAAAAACCACTTTTAGAATGCCGAGCTGACCGACGCTGCAACGGAATATAAACTGACGGATTCAACAGACTCCTTATCTTTCCACTGATCTATAACTCTAAAAATTTTGGATTTTCACCATATTGTTAACAAAACTGTATGCAATATCTTCACAAAAATCGACATTACTAGGGTTTTTTTGAAACTAAGAAAACAACTTTTAGAATGCCGAGCGGACCGAAGCTGCTACAAAATATACACTGACGGACTCAACAGACTCCTTACTTTTCCACTTATATATATATATATATATGTCTGAAAACTGTCAAATTTTAACATGTTGTTAACAATACTATTCAAATTATCTGTACAAAAAGCGACATCACAAAGAGTTTTTTTTCTGGACCAAGAAAACAACTTTTAGAATGCCGAGCTGACCAACGCTGCTACGGAATATACACTGACGGACTCAACAGACTACTTATCTTTTCACAGATATATAAGTCTGAAAACTGTCGATTTTTAACATATTATTAGCAAGACTATTTGTATTATCTGTACAAAAAGCGACTTTATATGGATTTTTTTTTGGACTAAGAAAACAACTCTCTAGATTGCCGAGCCGACCGAAGGTGCTACGAAATATCCACTGAAGGACTTAGCAGATTTCTTCTTCTCTCACTGGTATATAAAACGGAGAACTGACATCACTGGAATTTTTTTCTGAACCAAGAAAACAACTTTCATAATGCTGAGCTGACCGAAGCTGCTACGAAATATACATAGACGGACTCAAAAGGCACTTTATTTTTCCCCTGATTTATAAGTCGGGAAACTGTTAAATTTTAACATATTTTTAACAATACTATTTGCATTATTTGTTCAAAAGTCGTCATTACTAGGATTTTTTTCTGGACCAAGAAAACAACTTTTTGAATGCCGAGCTGACCGAAGCTGCTACAAAATATACACTAAAGGACTTAACAGACTTCTTCTTTTTTCACTGATATATAAGACGAAGCAATGTCATTACTGAAATTGAATTCTAAACCAAGAGAACATCTTTTATAATGCCGAGCTGACCGAAGCTGCTACGAAATATACACTGACGAACTCAACAGACTCCTTATCTTTCCACTGATATGTAAGTCTAGGAATTTTCGATTTCTAACATATTTTATCAAGACTATTTGCATTATCTGTACAAAAAGCGACATTACAAGAACTTTTTTTCTGGACCAAAAAAACAACTTTTAGAATGCTGTGCCGACCGTAGCTGCTACGAAATATACACTGAAGGACTTAACAGACTTTTTCTTTTTTCGCTGGTACATAAGACGGAGAACTGTCAGTACTAAAATTATTTTCTAGACCAAGAAAACAACTTTTAGAATGCCGAACCGACTTAAGCAGCTACGAAATATACACTGACAGACTCAACAGACTCCTTATCTTTCCACTGATATATAAGTCTGAGAACTGTAGATTTTTAACACATTGTTAACAAGACTATTTGCAATATCTGTACAAAAATCGACATTACTGAAATTTTTTCTAGACCAAGAAAACAACTTTTGAGATGCTGAACTGACATAAGCTGCTACGAAATATACATTGATAGAGTTAACAGACTCCTTATTTTTGCACCGATATATAATTTTGCAAACTGTCGTCTTCAAACATATTGTTATCAAGACTATTTGCAATATCTTTACAAACATCGACATTGGTAGAATTTTTTTCTAAACCAAGAAAACAATATTTCGAACGCCATGCTTACCGCAGCTGCTACAAAATATATGCTGACAAACTTAACAGACTCCTTATTTTCCCACTGTTATATAAGTCTGAACTGTCGATCTCTAACATATTGTTAACAAGACTATTGGCATTATCTTTACAAAAAGCGACATTACAAGGATTTTTTTTCTTGGCCCAAGAAAATAAGTTTTAGAATGCCGAGCCGAACGAAGCTGCTACGAGATATACACTGACGGATTTATAAGACTTTTTATTTTTTAACTAAAATGTGAGTCTGCGAAAATTCGATTTTTAACATATTGTTAACAAGACTATTTGATATATCTGTACCAAAATCGACATCACGAGGTTTTTTATCTTGACCATGAAATCAATCTTTAGAATGCCGAGCTGACCCAGGCTGCCACGAAATATATACTAACGGACTTAACAGACTTATTATTTTTCCACTGATATATAAGTCTAAAGGCTGTCAATTTTTAACATTTTGCCAACAAGCCTATTTGAAATATTTGTGCAAATATCGATATAAGTGGAATTTTTTTCTGAACCAAAAAAACAACTTATAGAATGCCGAGCTGAACGAAGCTGATACGAAATATACACTAACGAACTTCACAGAATTTTAATTTTTTTACTGATATATAAGTCTGAAAGCTGTCGCTTTTTACGCGTTGTTTATAAGACTATTTGCAATATGTGTACGAAAATCGACATTACTAGAATTTTTTTTTAGACGAAGAGAACTTCTTGTAGAATGCCGAGCTGACCAAGGCTGCTACGCAATATACCCTGACGAAGTCAACAGACTTCTTATTTTTCCACTGCCATATAAGTCTGAAATTTGTCATCCCTGGGATTTTGTTCTGAACCAAGAAAATCACTTTCAGATTGCCGAGCTGACCGAGGCTGATACCAAATATACACTGACGGACTCAACGGACTCCTTATCTTTCCACTGATATATAAGTCTGAGAATTTTTGGTTTCCAACATATTGTTATCAAGACTATTTGCATTATCTAAACAAAAAGCGAGATTAAAAGGATTTTATTCTGGACCAAGAAAACAACTTTTAGAATACCGAGCTGACTGAAGCTGCTACGAAATACACACTAAAGGACTCAACATACTTCTTATTTTTCCACTGATACATAAGTCTGCAAACAGTTGATTTGTAACATATTGTTAACAAAACTATTTGATGTATCTGTTCAAAAATGGACATTACATGGATTTTTTTCTGGACCAAAAAAACAACTTTTAGAATACCGAGCTGACTGAAGCTGCAACGTAATATACACTGTCGTACTTAACAGACTTCTAATTTTTTCACAGATATATAAGGCTGCGAACTGTCGTTTTCAAACATATTGTTAACAAGACTATTTAAAATATCTTTATAGAAATTGACATTACTAGGATTTTTTTTAAAACCAAAAAAACAACATTTAGAATGCCGAGGTGACCGAAGCTGCTACAAAATATACACTGACAAACTCAAAAGACTCCTTATTTTTCCACTTATATATAAGCCTGAAATCTTTTCATTTTTAACATATTGTTAGCAAGACTTTTTTTATTATCTGTGCAAAGAGCGACATTACAAGGATTTTTTTTTGAACTAAGACAACAACTTTTTGAATGCCGAGCCGACCAAAGCTGCTACGAAATACACACTGACGGAATTAAAAGACTTCTTATTTTCTCACTATAATGTGAGTCTGCGAACAGTCGATTTTTAACACATTGTTAACAAGACTATTTGGTATATACGTACAAAAATGGACATAACAAGGATTTCTTTCTGAATCAAGAAAAAAACTTTTAGAATGCCGAGCTCACCGAGGCTGTTACAAAATATACACTGACGTACTCAACATACTTCATTTTTGTCTTTTTAATATTTTAAACACGTTGTTAACAAAAATATGTGCAATATCTGTACAAAAAGCGACGGTACTGAAATTTTCTTCGGGGCCAAGAAAACCAACCACTTTTAGAATGCCGAGCTTACCGAGTCTGATATGAACTTACGACAGTCTTAAAAACAAAAATAGCATTTTTTGAGAATGATATAACTTTTTAAATTTTGGCCTAATCTAAATTTCAGAAGGATCTTTTTCATTATATATTTAAAACTTAGTAAAAAATTTTGATTTAAATTTCATAATCTATCAGGAAAATATTTTTCAGAAACTTTAAAATCTTACAAAGCATATAACTTTTTTAATTTTGTATCAGAATGAAAAATGTCATTAGGATATTCCGAAAATCTTTTCTTATGTATCAAAAACTTCAATATAGTTTTCTGAAACTCTTAAAATTTTTTTTTTTAATTATGAAATTGATCTTAATTAATTAATATTGGTCAAAAGTATCTAATTAAAGAGCTTGACCTTTATTTTGGGACCATACAAAGTGTATCAAAGTTTGACTCTATTAGAAAAATCCTTCAGAAGTGGTATATTTTCAATAACTACTCATCGCTTACTTTCGATAATATAAAATAAAAATGTTACTTTTTATCCTCAAAGTTTCTAAAGGGAACGACCTGAGCTTTCTTTTGTAAAAAAAAGAGTTATGCCTTTTATCCAAGGAAGTCAAATTTATTTACGCATTTGAGTTTTGAAGGTAAAATATTTATTTTTTTTTAAAATTCTTATGATAAGTGCAAATATCTTGAAAAAAGCCTATCGAAAGCAGACTGAAAATAATTTTACTATCGCCATTTTGCCACTTTGCATTTTTTTACCAAAAAGCAAAGCTTCTAGAGAGAATAGTTAACGAAATATACAGAATAAAAGTGTACATTTAGTTTATCAATAAATAATTTCAAAATATAACAAAACCGTAGAAATATAAAAGTATAGTTGACAGTGTACTGCTGTACTTTAT